>CABHPR010153715.1:6272-41344 GCA_902168415.1 Peromyscus melanophrys | reverse complement strand
CTACACTGTCTGCATGTGAAAACAATAGCTAAGTTGATGGCAATAAGAATAACAAATAAGATCATTCAGAGATTGATAGGCATATATGTGAATTGGAGGTGGATTACAACTGGAAAACTCTTAGCTTTTCCACTGATGCTAAATTACTGGGGCCATTGTTTTAAATTTTTTATGTTTAATTGATAAATTATACTTTATTGTCTACAGTTAGTTATGGTATATAATGGGATGCTTTGGTATATGCAGGATATGGGATGAGTCAATGAACTCAATTAAACATCTCACCTCAAATTGATATTTTTGTGGTGAGAATGTATGAAATTTACTCTATTATCAGTTTTAAGGTACACATTATTACTAATTGTGGTCAGCATGCTGTTCAGTAGACCTCAAAAGCTTCTTGCACCAAGTGAAGTCTTGGTGCCCTTCATCTCTCCACTCTTCCACCCTCACTCACAGCCTCTGGTAACTACTGTGCTCCTTTCTGCTTCTACAAGTTTCAATTCTGCAAATTCCATATATGAGCAAAATCATGTAGTATTTTGTCATTTTGTACCTGCTGGTTTCCCTAAGCATTATGTCTGCTTTCATTCAGGTTGTCATAAATGGAAGGATGTTGTTTCTAAGATAAATAGTATTCTCTCTCTCTCTCTCTCTCTCTCTCTCTCTCTCTCTCTCTCTCTCTCTCTCTCTCTCTCTCTCCCTCTCTCTCTCTCCTTGCAATCCTAGAAAACACCATCCTGACAGCATCATACCTACAAAAATAACAAAATTGAGAAGGAAGATTAGAGAGATGGCTAGGTTAACAACACTGTCTGCTCATGACCCAGCACCTACATGGCTGCTCACAACACTATGTAACTCCTGTCCCAGGGGATTAAAAACCCTCTTCTGACCTCCTCAGGCAATAGGCACACACAAGATGCTTATACATGCATGCAAATAAAACATCCATATAAATAAAATTAATTTTAAAAAGTCAACTCAAAATGGATTAAGGCCTTAAAGAGGCAGTTAATATTTTAAATATTAGAACTCATAGAGTTTAACAGTTGGATTAAAGTAAGTGATGCTGGATGTTCCAAACAAGTCCCTGTATAAAGTTATACTTGGGATGAAACTGGAAGGGTCTGTATATACCTATGTGGTATGTATCTTTTTCTCAGTCTATTATTGTCACTGGAGAATCTTTCACAAAACAAGTTTCAGAATTCTCCACTGGACCCTAAAGAAAATGATAAAAGAGAGAAAAAAGACTGGAAGTTGAGAGCAGAAACTCCAATCAGTTCACTGTGGGTGCTCCAATATCCACGAGTATACAGTAGGTGTTCAATAAACATTTGCTTACTTACTGACTAACAGATGGAGCAATCAATGGCTGTATTCTTAATGACTGGTGCTGACTCCAAAGCTTTAAAGGCTTAAAACAAACACATCCAGCTCAATTACGCTCCAGTGTAATAACTACTGGCTTTATTATATTGTGTCTTGGAGGGAGATCATTTGTTCCCATGATAAATAGTGATTGCCTTAAGAGCTCTGGAATGCCTGGTTGGGATGCATCCAGCTCCAGTCACTTGAGCATGATTTCCATCTTGGTTTAACATGTGGGGCTCCACATGATGCTTTAAAGTGTATAAAAAGGTTCTGTGTCCTGTCACCAAGTAAATCTAGGTGGATTTAGACATAAGTATTCATTAGAACTTCCCTCCATCTCCCTTTAAAAACACTCCATTGAAATGGAGATTTTGACTTTTAGGATAATGAAGAATATTAAGAGCCTTTATTCTTGAAAAATTAATAGATTAATAAAATGACATTTCTCTACCTTCATTAGGATTTTTTTTTTTAAATAAATGTTGATGTACTGTGCTTGTTCTGGTGGGGAAAGCATCTTTTCTTCCAATAGGTGGAGTAGATCCTGAATTATGTGCTCTGATCTCTGCTCTCCATTAATCCTCAACAAAATGCAGCTGGGATGCCATTATTTGGGTGCTAAGGAGAAACTTTGACATTCCCTGTCTTTGATGAAAATATAGAAGGTTTTAGATTTCTGTCCCTTTAGTTATGGACTTTCTAAGCTATCTTAAGTCCATTCCCAACTCTCAGAATTGTTTTCTTTCTGGTCAAATGATGTAAACAACAAAATAAGAAATCATAGGGTTGGATCTTTGAATTCCCGTTGACACAATGTTGGCTGACATTTTATATTACCATGTGTTTGTTTGGGATAGAAGAACTTTATTCTTTTAGAATAAAACTAGAAGCCCATGACCAAGGAAATTTCAGCAAGGGAAGATTCAGAAGGGTGCATTTTTTGTTTTGTTATCATTTGATTCGCTTCTGCTGTCACTTTTTCCTGAATGGAATTGTCCCACTCTGGGAAGATCTAACTTGCCTCTCGAGTGAATCAAGGCAAATGAAGAGAGAGTCTTTTTTGTTGCCCTCTGCCTCTCCAAATGTGTCCATCAAATCTAGTGTTGGCTTGTGCAAAACAGGTGCACTGATGTTTTCAGTTCTGTGTCTGCTGAGGAATATAATTACGGCATTGATTGTCTCTTCCATCTGATTGGTTTTTATTGTGCCTTTGTCTGTGTTGAGGTCTTGTTTCCTAATCATTTTACTAGTCATTTGGTCTTTGCCATGTCCCATTGAAAGAATGTGATTTAGTTTTTCAATTCATCACATCTTATTGTTTTTATTATTTGGAATTGTAACATCACAATATGGTTTCTTTGTCTGAGAATGTTTAAAGGGGATCTAACATTTTAGAGAAATTCAAAAGGTTTAATTAGAATTAAACTATGAATCTCCCACAAAACATATCTGTTACTTAATGATTCAAATTCCTTTCCAAAATCAAGCAAAAGTTTATTTTAAACAAAATTATACTTAATTCTAAGTAACTTTTTCTTACTCTGCTATAGTTTGTATATGCAATATATTCCAGGAGACCGTGTCTTATGGCTTGGTCCCCACATGATGTTACTACTAAGAAGTGGTAGAATCTTTATGAGGTGGAGACTGGAAGCTCACTGGGGGCATGCCCTTTAAGGGGATAACAGGCACCTAATCAATCGTAATGTCTCTATGTATGTATGTATGTATGTATGTATGTATGTACATATCTATCTACCTACCATCTATCTATTTATTAATCAGTCTATCAGTCTATCTATCTATCAATCATCTATCTATCTACATATCTATCTATCTATCTATCTATCTATCTATCTATCTATCTATCTATCTATGTCTATCTCTCTCTGGCCATGCAGTAAATGGTTTTACTCTGTTCTGTAATCCTCTTCAGATGTGATCCATTGATGACTGACCCCAAACAGTTGAACCAACCAATCACATCCTGCAATCTCTAAAACCAAGAGCCCCAATCATTCTTGTTTCCCTCTTTGTAATTTATAATCGTGGGCGTTTGTCTTCTTGACAATGACTAACACACACCAAAACTGTGAAAAATGTGACATAAAAGGCTGGCCAGATGTGTCAGCGGTGAAGAGCGAATACTATTCTTGCAGAAGACCTGAATTTGGTTCCCAGAACTCATCTTGGGAAGCTCACAATTGCCCATAACTTCAGCTTCAGGAAATCCAACGTTTTTTCCTGGTTTCCTTGGACATTGTACTCATGCACACAAACTCACACTAAGACACACATATATATCCAAAATTTAAAAATAAAAAAATCTTTTTAAACGTATTATAAATTATTGACAGGCAGCTGTCATTGTCCTCAACTGTCATATTTTCCCTTTTCACCAAATTTTCCTTCCTGGTCAAGATATCATTGTGCTAAAAACTGACAAAATGTCACACAGCATTTTCTTAACTTTCCTTGCACGTAGCCATAGGCATGTGACCCAATTCTAGCAAAAGAGAGCCACGAGAGAGTCTGCTAGGAAGTTTCTGGGAAAAGTTTTCTTCTTTGCAAAGATAGACAGCAGGAAATTATTCATCTTTCATGGAAGACAATGTCATCCCTACATGTCACACCTAAGTTACAAATGCACTCTTAGAACCAAGAGATTAAGTAAAACTAAGAATCAAGACTCTAAGGATTGAGAGCTGCAATACAGACAGACCTGAATCCTCTATGATGCCGCTTTCTGTTGAGCAAATCCTGAAAACATACCTTTAGGATTCTTTTGGGATGAGATGATGGTTTTGCTGAGTTAATTCAGTTGGATGTTCTATTACTTCTACCCAAAAGAACACAATAGAAAAATCCACACACTAACTGATAGACATCACAGAGCTGTATTGCGGGGCATTTACCCACCAACCCCACAGTTCCCCAGAGTTTTCTTTAGTGCAAGCAGCAGGAAATATTAGATAGAAGGATTTAGATTGTGGAGATAAACAGATAGAAAATAAAGGATAGCCTCGAGAGGGCCTGGAACCTATTCCAACATGCCCTGACTGTCTCTGCCCTAAGGCATTTATAGAAACACAAGGGGTAGAGTAAAAGACCTCCCCCCAGCACAGCCAAGTGCAGACCATCTCAGACACCTGGACTCAGGCCTGTGGTCCTAATCATCCTCTCTATGTGGACCTGCTGGGCAAAGGCACGAGGAACCTGAAAATGGGCTCCCACACTGTATCATATCAAATAATATTGACCTAAAATTCTAAGTTACATGTATTTGAATGGGAACTAGTATGTTTTCTTACTTAAACAAAAATGAACTTCTGAAATGACAATTATCTTTCTAATTTTATGTGAAGAATCATATTTAAATAGATTCAGATTCTAGTGACATTTTCCTCCTTGTTGAGTGGTTTGGGTTATTTACTGGGATTTTGTTGTTACTGGAGAGGGCCATGGGTAGGGAGAGAGGGTGATCTATGATGCCAAATAGAGCTCAGCATTGAAATCACTTGCCATCTCGTACTGGCTTAATTAATATAGTGTACAACAGTATAATCCATAATAGGCATAAATCCAATAGTATAAACCACAGACTGTCTCAGTGATTAAATTCTTTATCCAGTGCAACCTAACGTTACCCTCTAGTTCATTTCAGATACATAAAAAGAATCCTGACGTTAATCCTTCTCTTTAACATGTGCTTCTGGAAAGAAGTCTTCCATTTATCCCAACAATCCACACAGATAATGCCTGAGAAGCCTATCACCTACTTCCTGCCCACAGTAACTGAGTTACCTGGTTGTTTTTACAGCAGGGTCAGAATAGAGGGCTACTCTACCATGGGCAATTTGGAGAAAGAGACTGGCTTTAGGAAGGAAGTAAACAAGGGTTCCACTTTGGCTGATAGCCTAGATAAATTGAATGTGTGAGTGGAGTCACAGAAATGGGATAAGGATTAATGGAGAGACAGAAACATGAATTTCACATTAAAAAGATTAGGGAAATCCCGACCTTTATTATAAAATATCTGTGAGCCTATAAAGATGATTTATAATACTGGAAAAGCTTTGGCTAATGCTCTTGGGAGGCTCAGAATATATAATCCAATTTACTTGTGGTGTACAAAAGAGATATACTTTAAAATAATTGCTATTTTAAACTGTAGCCTTCATGGAGCTTTGGCATCTAACCACAACATAAGGATTAACTAAAATTGTTAAGCTGCTGTTTTTTTTTAAATGTAATACTGTTGTGTGATGCATACCCCAGCCAGTGGCATGAAAAGCCAGTTGGGTGAGAGAATTGTGTCAACGAATGCACACACCTTGCGTCGGCTGAATCACCTTGGTGGGGAAATTTGGAAACAAACTGAAAGTCACAAACACATGTCACCTCTTCATTAAGCTTCTTGAGTCATGTGATTGCTATTCTTTGGGAAAACAAGGCTGTGACCATTGTACAACAACTGTATTTTTGCAAATATGTCCTTTCCAGCATTTAGTCTAACAAAACTCCCTAGAAGATTCAGAATCATTTTAGTTTCAGAATTAACTATAGAAGCAAAGTGGATCAATGTAGGGGTATTTATCTGCCTGGCTTCTTGGGTAGTCTTATTTGTCTCTTACTTTGTAGGAGAACTAGTTTCTTGGAGGGTTTCTACAGTTTAAATTGTGCTTTATAGAAAGAAGCAGGCTCCAAGAGTTTGACATTTATCTGCTTTACTTTCTCCCAATCATCAGCCCGTGAATGTTTTTCTGCTACAGGCTACCCTGATTGTTTATTCCATCTTGACAGCCGGTTTTATGACTCGTGTATTAAAGGAACATCGAACCAGAGTCATGCAATTCTGTTTTAGCCCCATTATGGGTGTGATGGACTTTTCAGTATTCAGCCTAAGACAGACTTCAGTAAACAGCTTCTAAGGGTTAGAAATCCACCATAGTTGAAGGTCATTCTCAGGGCTAATTTATCCAGAGGTATTGCTTCACAACTAAAGAATCTCAGCAACTAATCAAAAGATATTCAGCTTTAGGAAAAAAAAAAGCTTTAATGTTTTGGGGCTTCTACCATCCCTGTGACAACAGATATAAATACAAAATTGATAGTTTTTGAAATGGCTTATGATATTCATATTTAAATTGACCACAAGACTTGAATCCATGTATTAGGTCACTCATAGCAGTAATTTTTTTTTAGCCATAAGAATAAAATAATTTGCATATAAATGGAATATTTGATCATTCACTAAATATCACACACCCCTCACATTTTGGACATGTCTTTGAACACTACAGTTATATATGTGAATAAGAGAGATATAGTCCCAGGCATGCTTCAATATGATGGCACATGTCTGTAGACCCCAACACTCAGCAGGCTGAAGTAGGAGAATTGCAAGTTTGACACTAGCCTGGGCCATATCCTGTCTCACAAACCCAAAAGTCAAACAAAACTAAGCAAGGCAAAATAAAATGGAATTAACCAGTGTGAATGTGGGAGTAGATTCAGGAGATGTTAATAGATGAAACATGAGGGATTTTTTTTAAGAAATGATTTTATTACACATGGGTAGTTAGTTCCTGAGAACTTGTTATTCATTTTTTGGTTACTTTGGAAATATTGCATTAAGATATTTGTTAAAGAAAATAACAATGATAATGGTGGTCCAGAAGTTTAAAAGCTAGAAAGGAAGGAAGGAAGGGAGAGAAGGAAGGAGGTAGGAAGGGGAGGAGAAAGGGAGAAAGAGACAGAGAGACAGACAGGCAGACAGACAGACAGACAGTTTCTGCTAGTAAGGGATGTACAGGAAGGTGTGTGTTCTACAAGAACTTTAAACATAAATTAAACATAAATTAAAGAATCATAGTTCAGACTACTAGAGGGGCTAAAATAATTCGAATGCAAAATATGAGGTCATGTAATGGTTATTAATTCTCAAGCACTCAGGTAGAAATACAAAAACTCTTTGGAAAACTACTTAGAAGTTTATTTGAAAGCTAAACATTAACCTGCAACATGAGTCACCCTAGCTAACTGCCTAAGAAAGTGAACGCATGCCAATATGAAGCTTCGTGTGCAGATGTTCGTATAGCATAATTAAACTAGCCCCAAACTGCAAACTACTGGAATCAACTCTTCTTCCGCTCTTGAAAAGAGATTGGAGCACAACTGTAAAATGGAATCCTACTTGGAAGTAACAAGAACGGAACCTCTGATATGTGTAGACCGTGTGGAACCTCAGACACATTATGGTAACTGAGAGGAAGTCATTCTAAAACACTACAGACTGGACTGTGTACACAGAGCATTCATGATTCTGCAGGAGCTCAGGATTCTAGTTAACACACAGTGCACTGGAGTTCAACACGACTCAAAGCACATGCAGAGTATATAATTTCTATACATGTGACTACCCTCAGAGGCTAAGGTTTCCCCCTCCCCAAAAGCAGAGATGCTTCAAGAAAGAAAAGTAGACCCTACTGTCTTAAGAAAATACAGTCCAGGGAGCTCAATTTTGTCCCTTCTTAATTATGTTACTTTTACATATTATGTTGAAAATGATGGGGGAGCGCACTAGTTCAACCACTTCGGTGTTAGTAGAATATACGCATACCAAGAACTGAAACACAAGCAGCTGACTTGGTTTTATGCAGCTTTCATATTTGTACGGGTCATAAAATACATAGCACATAATTCTGGCCATTCTGCAATTTAAAATTTACATTTAAAGCTGGGATTTTACATTATAAAAATGGATGGTAACATTTGGCCTAATAATTAAAATTTTTTTTTAATGTTAGCCATTTAAAACATTAAATGGCAAATAAGAGTACCAAGCTAAGTTGAAAGAGATTACAGAAGGAAAACGCCTTTTTATTTCATTACCTTAAATGTCATTTTCTCTGCCTTCTGGACAAGGAGTGGTGCATTTTCACTTTGCAGTGGATCCTGAGTGGTCTTGGTCCTGAAGTAGACAGGAGGAACTTGCTATGGGAACAAAGTGATGCATGGATGTGGAAGTAATTGTATTAGACACAGAGAACACAAATCAAATGATGGCAGTAGACTAATGTAAAATGTTGGTGGTAGAAAGCAGTATACCCTGAGTCTTCAGTGCTAAAACTCATCTGCTTATTGAAAGGCCTTTGTTCTCTATAGTATACTGATAGCCAAATCCTTAGAGAACACTCGAAACTTTGTCTGATAGTGTTGCCCAAGCTTCTGGCAGCTGTGGATATGTGTTTGGCTTCCACAGAGGCCATGAGTTTGGGGTAAATTTGAAGCTCTGCAGTTTGGCTGTGTTCCAGTAAAACTTTATCTACTTTCATGTCACACCCATCAGAATGGTGAAGATCAATAAAGCAAGTGACAACTCATGCTGATGAGACTATGGAGTAAAGGAGCAGTCATCCATTGCTGGTGGGACTGCAAACTTGTACAGCCACTGTGGGAGGCCAGCTCCCACCTTTTCAAGGGTTCTGAGAAGGAGAGAGGGATAAGAAAATATTAGATAGAAAGATAGCGAAGAGGAGAAAGACAGAAACACAGGATAGCTTTGGGAGGACCTGGGTCAATACCCTACAGCCTTTTCCATTTATTCAAAAGGGCTTTTTATAACAATGCCAAAGGGCAGGACAAAAGACCGTTCCCTTGAGAGATCAAAGCACATCACACAGCCAAGTGTAGACCCTTCCAAACACCTGGTAACCATGCACATGGTCAAATCATTCCCTTATGTAGCCCTGCTGGGTAAAGCAAGACCTTATTCTTAGATCCTGAGTAAGTTCTCACTAGGAAATCTCTGTGGGTCTCCACAAGTCACTATGGAAATCAGTGTGGCAGTTCCTCAGAAAGGTGGGAATCAATCTACCTCAATATCTGGCTATACCACTCTTGGGCATATACTCAATCAATCTACCTCAATATCCAGCTATACTACTCTTGGGCATATACCCAAAGGATACTTCATCCTACCACATGCTCAACCATGTATTTTTGCTCTATTCAGAATAGCCAAAAATTAGAAACAACCTAGATATACCTCAAGAGATGCATGGATGAAAAAAGATGTGGTATATTTACAAAATGTAGTATTACTGGGTTTTTTTTTTTAAAAAGGAAATTTTCAGGTAAATGGATGAAACCAGAAAAAAAATCATCCTGAGTGAGGTAACCTAGATCCAGAAAGACAAATATGGTATGTATTCACTTATATGTGAATATTAGCTGTCAAGTAGCTGTTAACCAAGCTACATTCCATAGAACCACAGAGGTTAATGTATAGAGTAAGTGTCTTAGTCAGGGTTTCTATTGCTGTGATAAAACACGATGACCAAAAAGCAAGTTGGGGAGCAAGGGGTTTATTTAGCTTATACTTCCATATCACTGTTTATCATTGAAGGAAGTCAGGACAGGAACTCAAACAGGGCAGGAACCTGGAGGCAGAAGCTGATGCAAAGGCCGTGGAGGAGTGCTGCTTACTGACTTGCTCCCCATGGCTCCACCTGCTTTCTTGTAGAACCCAGGACCACCAGTCCAGAGATGGCCCCACCCATAATAGGTTAGGCCTTTTCCCATCAAACACTAATTAAGAAAATGCCCTACAGTTGTATCTTATAGAAGCACTGTTTTTTTCTCAGTTGAGGTTCCCTCCTTTCAGATAACTCTAGCTTGTGTCAAGTTGACATAATAGTATCATCCGACACCATAAGGGGCTGGAGTGTGGGAAATAGATAAATATCCTTAGGAAAGGGAAATAGAATAGATAGTTATGGATAGATGGGGGGCTAGAAGGAAAGGATCAAGTAAAGGCGGGGGAATAAGGGAGCATGAGAGGGAATATGGGGAGAGACAGTTAAAATTAAGGGCCCTTTGAGGGGTAGTATGGAAACCTAATACAGTAAGATCTTCCTAAAATACATACATATATGAAGATAATCTAAATAAAATGGTCAAATAATCGGGGAGACAGGGCCCCAACTGGGCATCTCTTGTCACCAAATGAAGCTTCCAGGACAGGGATTGTGTTACATTTAACTGAGTTGTTGGCCAAAGGGGTTGCATGGGAATCCCCGAACAACCAAAGCTGTTCCCAAGACTATAGGTTGCTCTTCACAAACTGACAGCAAGGCCCCATAGCTGGAGACAATGCCTACACAACTCATTGTATGAGGAGAAGCCAGGCTGATGCCTACATAGAGACTTCAGCCCCACGTGCTAGTGTCTTTGGTACAGGGAAGTACTCTGCACACTGCCAAAGGGGAAATGTAAACACCAATCCAGCCACAGACCTTTTGAACTGCAATGGTATCCTGCCCGCAAGATATGCCAGTGCCATGGTTGCACAAAGCAGGTAGGAGGAACAACCAATATCTGATTTGACTTAATGCCCACTCCAGGAGATGGAACCCATACCCAGCACTACTTGGGTGACCAAGAACCTGAGACTAGATAGCCTGGAGATGTAAACCAACTCCTACTGTTCTAAAAATAAACAAAAAAGCAGCAATAAAATTATTCCTGATGGAATTCTGCTATACTCAGACATAGATCAATGCCTTTCCAAGCCATCGTCAAAGAAACCTCCTCCTCCTGCAGCAGATGGGGACAAATACAGAGACCCACAGCCAGATGGTTATACTGAGTATGAGAGACCCTGGAACACCTATCCCTAAATGGGATGTCTCCATCAAATCCTTCTTCTCATGTGGGGTTCAGGGAACCCCAAAAAGAAGAGTCGTAAAGAGTGTAAGGGCTAGTGGATGGAAGACGCCAGAAAACAAGGCTCTCGAAATCAAAAGCTCCATGCACATATGAACTCACAGGAGACGGAGGCAGCATGCACAGGGCCTCTAATAGGTCTGCACTGTATGGAGTCCTAGAGTTGAAAGGAGAAGTGAGCACATGCCTCCATCCCTAACCCAGAAGCAATCTCCGATTGATAACCATTTGCAAATGAAAATGTACTTTCCTCCAAAGGAGTCTCACTGGGGAAACAAACTACTCTTAATGGTAGTCTGCATGCTCAGCAGTAGATGACCCACAGAAAATGAACTCAGTGAGATCTCTGAAGGTTCCTCAGGGCTTTTCCTTAAAAAAAAAATTATTATTGTTATTGTTAATTATTTGTATATTTTTTCTTTTCTCTTTTTACCCTAGAGGTCCTTTGTGTATACATATGGCTTCCAGCTTAGTGCAAATAAGTGTGCAAATGAGTGGGTGTCTGTTTCTTGTGCCTTCTTTTGGGCTCTCTCCCTTCTATTTGTTTATTTTGTACAATTCAGAAGTGTAAGTTTTTGTTTCATTTTATTATTATCCCCTAGAAGCCTGTTTGTCTTCTAATGAGACACTAAAAGGGGGTAGATCTGGGCAGGAAGTGAGATGGGGAGGAACTGGTGGAGTAGAGGACAGGAAACCCCAATTAACATATATTATGTGAGAAAAAATCTTTTTAATAAAAGAAGGAAAGAAAAAACCCTTCATCTACAATGTGGTCAGGTCATCAGCCCTGTGACCAAGTACCTGCCCTAGATTATCTTTTCATTGTTCAGAACAACTGAATTTTCTGGGCTTTTTAAGTGCATGTAAGTCCAGGACCTACCCCTAAGCATCATGTAACCATCGAAGTAGAGTCTGAATATTTGTCAAAAGGTCTGGCTATAGTTCTCAGCTCATGCTGTGGCAGAGAAATGTCTCCCACACATTACATTGCCTTTTTAGCACTGGCAATGTCAAGCATTCCTTTTTATAAAAAAAATTAAACCTATTTTTATGTTTTTATTTATTTTGCATGTATGAATTGCTTTACCTGCATGTGTATATGGGAACCAGGTGCCTGCAATTCCCACAGAGGCCCAAAGAGGACATCAGCTTCCCTGGATCTGGAGTTAACAGAGGGTTGTGAACTGCTGCCGGGGTGCTGAGAATCAAAACCAGGTTCTTTGGAATAGCAGCTACACCAAACTGCTGAGCTGTTGCTCTGGCCCCTTGTTGTTTGTTTTTGTTTTGTTTTTAGATAGATTACTGCATAGTTTTCTATGTAGCCCATGCTGGCCTCATGCTCAGAGAGATCTACCTTCCCCAGTCTTCTAAGCACTAAGATTACAGGCGCATACCACCATGCCTGGCTAAGACTATTTCTTAAGAAGAAACAGTTGACTGTCTTGGTTCCTTCTTTATTTTTATGTGGCTTTAATACTCTTGTCTGTCCCTTCTCAGTAAAGATTTATGACAACATGTTTTGTTTAGTTAGACTTCTAGTGGCCTAAAGGCTCTGAATGCTAACAAGATAATTTGGCAATAAACTCCAGACTGACGCAATTAAATCATGACCTGTAACAAGACAACTGTGCCTTAATTGCAAGGTAATTGAAATTCACATTTTTAAAGAAATGTGAGATAGAAGACAGAGTTTCTTTAGTCACCTGGATAAACTTTTATTAAAATGGAATCACTAATTACATCTAAGTACTGTATCTATTTCAAGGGGAATGTACAAATTATGTTCATTTGGGAGTTTGTTGTCCTTTAAATATGGACCCAGTACACTGTTTATGATGATGATGATTCTTGATTGTAACTTTGAAAAGGTATGCATGATACAAAACGTATTAATCCATGAATTAAAGTGTTCCTGGTATATTTGAGAAACATTAATGTATGTTCTAATCCTTTGAAAAGATTTACATTGAAATCAAAGATGTGCCTTTGTGGTGGTTTAAATGAGAATTGCCCCTACAGGCTTCATGTATTTTAAACTCACTTGCTTCCCAGTTGGTAGAACTGTTTGGAAAGGATCAGGAGGTGTGGCCTTGTTGGAGGAGGGGTGGAGTTTGAGGTTTCAAAAGCCAGTGCCAATCCCAGTCTCTTGTTCTCTGCCTCCTACTTGCAGAAAAAAAATGCAAGCTCTCAGCCAATGCTTACTGGCATGCCTATCTGTCTGCTGCCATGCCACCTGCCATGATTTTCATGGCAGCACCCTCTGAAACTGTAAACCCCAATAAACTCTTTCTCCTAAAAGCTGCAGTGGTCATGGTGTTTTATCACAGCAATTGAAAAGTAACTAAGACAGCTGTGACTCATTTGTTAAATAAATAGAGTGAAAACAGCCATAGTTGCTATGGTGCCTTTTTAGGACACACTAACATCTGAAGATGCCTTCGACAATCAGTTCGATGGAGGACTCTTGGACAAAATTGCCAGATTTACAATTTAATCTCCTGCTTACCCACCTGTATAGTCTGTTCACTCTCCTCCTCCTGTCTGCTACAATGTGGATTTTAAATAGCCCCCAATGACTCATGTGTCAAAGGCCTGGTCCCCAGCTCATAGCACTGGTGTGAAATGGTAGAATCTTTAGAAGTTGGGGCCAGATAAAAGAAAATTAGGTCACTGGGGGTATAACCTTGAAGTATATATGGGACTCCAGCCCCTCCTCTGTATCTGTTGACTTCCCTGGCACCATGAGGTGAAGGGGTTGATCTAGCAGACCCCCCCCCCCATCATGATGTGCTCTGTTTCTGTATCCCTAAAGTCAGCTCAGACTAGAGTCTGTGAAGCTGTGAGCCGAAATCAACCGTTCCTCTTTTCAAGCTTATTAACTTGGGTATGTTGTTGAAGCACTGGAAATTTGAATACACAGGATATCTCTATCCACAGAATAAACCAGATTACCAAATTGACATTGGATTAAATAAGCTTGTTCATGTAAAATGTTTAGAAATGTACCTACAAGGGTTACTGCTATCACTCACTATTAACAACATTCCTTTCCTTTAATTTTGCATTTGTTTCATAGACATTTATTGTCTTTCTTCCCTTTTAATTTGGCGATTCTGAAGGTCATATCTTGGGCATTTACAGGACACGGATATGAACCAATCATTTAATGCAAGATGGGCAGGCAGGGAGAGGCGTGCGGCCTTTGTCATCAAGCGCAGGACCTGTTACTAAGAGGAGACAGCTAGGCAAAACCACCAGGAAGTGGCCGACACCAGAGGCTGACCCAATGGCAAACACCAGAGCAATTAAGAAGTGGCCAGCCTCAGAGTCCCTCAGACAGGGCCCAGACCATTGGCAATGCAGTTTAACTGTGAAGGAGCAAGTCATGCTGGCATGAGGAGAAACTGACGAGAGCTTGGATTGGGGCCATGTAGGAGTTTGGTAGTCAGGAAGTTGCCATTGGAAATGACCCCCACACAAAGTGGGGCGCAGAGTCACCTTATTCATGTTTTACTTGAGCACGGCTCTTGTTGTTGTTGTTGTTTTGTTTTGTTTTTTGAGACAGGGTTCTCCGTGTCGTTTTGGTGCCTGTCCTGGATCTCGCTCTGTAGACCAGACTTGCCTTGAACTCACAGAGCTCCTCCTGGCTCCGCCTCCCAAGCGCTGGTATTAAAGGCGTGCGCCACCACCGCCCAGCCCAGCTTATTCATGTGCAGTATCCTACCACTGGGTGCTACCCTGGACTCTGATTACAAAGGATTTAGACATAAGATAGCAAAATAAGGTATTTGAAAACAGAAGTCTATGAGAGTACCAAGTCACAGGAATTAGAAAAATTGGAGGAGGGGCTCAAGGAAGAGAGGACCCCATGAAATTAAAGAAAACAACTTCAGTGTCGGATCCACTGCACAGATGGCAAAATGTTGAACCCCAGAAGGTGTTTGTGCAAGTTTTTAAAGTTTCTATTGACCTAAGAATTGGGAGTGAAGCTGAGCTTGCAGAGAGATACCAGCTGGCTCCAGGGACTTGCAGTGGGGGAATAATAGACTGTGGAAAAGGGGAAAACGCTAATAGGGTCTGCAAGCTGTTCGGCTTAACAGCAGAGTTATTTCTTAGTATTGTCAAGGACTCACCTCTGTCAGCATCTCCATTTCTGAGAATTGATTATTAAATGCATCATCCACTGAAATACCGCAAACTGCATTTCTTCTTATGGTGTGTCAGGTAAAAGGGAGAGAGCTCTGGGTCAGGCCAGCCTGGCCCTCTTGTGAATAAGTAGACAATGCTGAAGGTAGAGACCTTAGACTGCTATTTTGGCTGTGCTGAAATCTTATCGGCTGCATTCAGTGTTGCACCATATGTTGGAGCGAGCCAATTAAGAGTTGTCAATGCCGTGTGATGTTGACATGATTTCAGTGCATTCCCTGCTTTCCATTCAACCGTCTCACAGAACTGACTCAGCTTCTCTCCCTTCCCCAGCACGGTGACAGCATGTTTTTCCCTTTTAGAGAGGTTTGAAGTCTGTTCCTGCTGTCTCCGTTGAATGGTTTCCCTTCAGAGTTACCATGTCATGCTGCGGCTCATCCCTCTGAGCTTCCAGCTTTGTGGGATGCTGCCCTTTGAAATGCCAACAAAGTCCTGAAATCTGTGTCGTGGCGCACCCAGTAAGCTCATAAGGTCACAGCAAAGGGTCATATATTACCACAGATGCTTTGTCAACCTCCCTCATTGAGAGACATAAATTAATGCCTCTCCTGTTCAATGCACACTGGCCTTAGAGACTTATTTAATAAGAGGATGTGGCAGAAATGACATTTTAGAATTCCTAAGGTGGGGATATAAGAAGCTTAGTACTCACTCTCACATTCCTAGCTTCTGTGTAAAACTTTTGACATCCCGGAGGCTGTTTTGATGGCAGACTCTGTGAGAACACTCAAAGAGCCCGTGAGACCGTGTGAGAGACACATACAGGCTTGGCTGCCCCGGCTCTGGGCCCTCGACCATCAGCCATCCCTGCAGAGCACAAACATGTTTGTTATTATGTGCCTTTCTGTTTTGGAACTGGTTGTCATACAGCAAGCTGTCAGCTAGAACAGCTTTCTCTTGGATGGGGCTAGAGATGTATAGCGTTAAAAAGTCTTGAGATTAGCATACCAGATATTCAGACGAATGAAAAGTTCCTTAATAAGAAGCTAGGGTGATTTCAGGAGGGAACTTTAGCATCAGTGGCAATGGGTCATGTACAAGTATTAAAAGAGAAAATATATCTAAGCATTGGGCCTTGCAAAGGAGGTCACCTCAGGGGTACCTTTGTGCTGCATTAAGCTCCCCAGCTCCAGCCTCTAGGCACCTGCCTGAACTCTCCCGCTTAGCTCCACAGATCATTTCACCTCTCCCTAAATCCATGCCCCTTGCCTTAAAATAAACTCCCATGCCTGAAGCTTGAAATGGAATAGCAGGCCCAGGATTTGACAGGATGATCATGGAAACGGGTGGCTACTCAAGCCTCACAGAAAAGGTGAGGAAGGATGGCCCTGAGCCATTGCTAATGGAAAGCAATATCCTTGAATTCTGGTGTGTGTGTGTGTGTGTGTGTGTGTGTGTGTGTATAACTCGTTTTTATTTATTTTACTTCTGAGATTATAGTATAATTACATCATCCCCCCTTCCCTTTCCTCCCTCTTAGCCCTTTCATATACCTCTTCTTGCTCTCTTTCAAATCCATGGCCTCTTTTTCATTAATTGTTGTTATATGCATATATGCATATGCTTACATATTCCGAAATATAACCGACTCAGTCTGTATAATGTTACTTGGATGGATGTTTTCAGGGCTGGCCATTTGATGTTGGATGGCCAGTTGGTACGCTCTTCCCTTAGGAAAACTGTTTCTCCCACTCTCGGCATTCCTTGGTTACCTGTGGCTCTGTGTACAGGCCTGAAGTCATGAATCTTGGAGAAGAACCCACAGCCACCACTTTACTACATCAACAGAATCCATAACTACTAGATAGTCATCTTTCTACCCACACATAAGTGCATTCCTCACCCCTCATCGAGGAAACGACTCTTTGCAACAGATGGAGACCATTACAGAAACCATCACCAACAAAAGGCAGGAGTGTGGAGCTCAGTCCCAGTGGATATATCTACAAAACACTCCTGCACATGAGGCTTAGGGAACATTTCAGAAGAGGGGTCAGAATTCAGTATTTTTACAGGTCTGTGTTGCAGCTGAAGTTATCTTTTTAATTAAAGAACTTGAAGTGACACACATATCCAATGAAAACTATTAAACTTGGGGAGAATATTGAACTCTGAAATAAGAGCCATATGTTGAGGCTCTCAGACTTCAAGCAAGTAATGAGTGGTGTTGTGGTGGTTTGAATGGGAATGGCCCCACAGGCTCAGGTACTTGAATGTTCAGCCCCCAGTTGTTGGTATTATTTGGGAAGGATTAGAAGATATGGCCTTTTTGGAGGAGGTGTGCCACTGAGGGTGGGCTTTGAGATTTCAAAAAGCCTACATCATTTCCAGGTAGCTCTCTTTCTCTCTCTGTCTCCTACTTGTGGATTGGATGTTAGGTTTCAGCTACTGCTCCTTTGCCATGCCTGTCTACCTGTCTGCTGCCATGGGCCCACCATGATGATCATTGACTCTTATCCTCTAGAATCACTAGTCCCAGTAAACGTTTTCTTATGTAAGTTGTGTTGGTTTTGGTGTCTCTTCACAGCAATAGAAAAGTAATTAAGACAGGTGTCACTGATGGTAGGAGATGGGGGCAGATGGAGATCATGGCAAAGTGGAATGAATGTGCATGATTCTGTAGAAGGCACAGTTGTTTTACACCTTCAACTGCTGCTGTTTTGCAGGGATGTGGTTTTTCTCACACCTTTCTCTTTCTTCAGAATTCTGAGTTGACGCGTATACTATCCCAACTATTTTAAAACACCGAAGAAGCCAAATATGATGCCTATACATTGAACTGGGTACAGCAGAAGAAAACAGGATTTTTATTGTATTGTTTATTTTATTCTCAGACCTTACATCCTGACCATAGTTACCCCTCCCTCTACTCCTCCAAGTTCATCCGCTACCTCTCCTCTTCCCCAGATCCACTCTTCATCCATTTCCCTTCAGAAAAGAGTAGGCTTCCAAGATATATCAACTGAACTCAGTGTAACAAGTTACAGTAAGACGAGGCACAAACCCAGTAGAAGGAAAAGGGTCGCAAGAGCAGGCAAAAGAGTCAGAGACACCCGCACTTCCACTGTTAGGAGTCCCACAAGAGGTCCAAGTTACACGACCATAACGTATTTGCAGAGGTCCTAGGTCAGACCTACGCAGGCTCTGTGATTGTCACTTCAGTCTCTATGAGCCCTGCTTAGTTGACTCTGTGGGCTATGTTCTTAACCCCTCTGGCTCCTACAATCCTCCCTCCCCCTCTTCCTAGGGGTTCCCCAAGCTCCACCTAATGTTTGTTTGTGGGTCTCTGCATCTGCTCCCATCATTTGCTGGATGAAGCTTCTCTGATGATGATTAGGCTAGGCACCAATCTATGAGTATAGCAGAATATCATAAGGAATCATTTCATCGACCTTGTGGTGAGATGGAGCATCCTTTGGGTATATACCCAGGAGTGGTATAGCTGGTTCTTGAGGTACATCTATTCCCTATTTTCAGAGGAACCACCATCTTGACTTCCCTACTGACTGTGCAAGTTTGCACTCCCAGCAGCAATGGGGAAATATTCCCTTTGCTCCACATTCTCATCAGCGTGAGCTGTCACTTGTGTTTTTGATCTTAGCCATTCTGATGAGTGTAAGATAGTATCCAAAGTAGTTTTGATTTGCATTTCCCTGACAGCTAAGGATGCTGAACATTTCTCTAAGTGTTTCTCAGCCATTTGAGATTCCTCTATTGAGAATTCTCTGTTTAGATCTGTGCCTCATTTTTAATTGGATTATTTGGTTTGTTGATGTTTAGTTTCTTGAGTTCTTTATGTATTTTGGAGATCAGCCCTCGGTCAGTTGAGGAGTTCATAGAAATCTTTTCCCATTCTGTCCTATTGATGGCATCCTTTGCCTTATAAGAGCTTTTCAGTTTCATGAGGCCCCATTTATTAATTGTTGATCTTGGTGTCTGTGCTACTGGTGTTCTGTTGAAGACTTTGTCTCCTGTGTCAACGCATTCAAGGCTATTCCCCACCTTCTCTTCTATCAGGTTCAGTGTATCTGGTTTTATGTTGAGGTCTATAATCCACTTGGACTTGAGTTTTGTGTAGAGTGATAGACATGGATCTATTTGCATTCTTCTACCTGCAGATGTCCAGTTATACCAGCACCATTTGCTGAAGATGCTTTCTTTTTTCCCTTGTATATTTCTGGGTTCTTTATCAAAAATCAAGTGTCCAGAGGTGTGTGAATTTATGTCTGGGTCTTCAATTCAATTCCATTGATCAACCTGTCTGTTTTTATGCCAATACCATGAGGTTTTTGTTACTATAGCTCTGTAGTACAGCTTGAAATCTTGGGTGGTGATACCTCAAGTTGTTCTCTTATTGTACAGGATTTAAAACAGAATTTTTAAATTAAGTGTACTTTATATTTAATCGTTTTTTTATCATTTGAATTTTGGTTCAAGTAGGGCACCTACTACACTTCCAAACCAAATACCTGATGTTTGTAGGACTGTTTTTTGTTGTTGTTGTTGTGACATTTTCATACATGCAAGCATGTTCTTTGGTCAGATCCACTCCCTGCCAATATCATTTCTTGTCTCCACTCTCCTCCCCTCCCCTTTGCCTTCCCAAATAGTTCCTCCTCTTGCTTTCGTGTTCCTTTTAGCATATTGAACAACTTTGAGGGAGTATGCTCCACGACTTTCAGTGGGGATACGAGTTACATTTTGATAAACTTATAAGTTGAAAATATTATCAATGAAAGGCACTTAATACATCGGTTTTGTAGTTGTTTCTCCTGGGTTACAGTGTCTTGAACCAGCAGCTCTTATCACCCTCCCTAGATGCTATGAAGATTCCCTGGTCAGGGAATGAAGGAGGTCTATCAGAGTCATGAGTCTTGTGGGCTGAAGTGGCTCACAAGACTCATGAGTCTGATGAGACTCACAAGGCCCTTTTTTCCCCCAGTCTATATAAGTAGTAAGCAATGACTGGGGAACAGGACAGTGGTATAGATGGCCATTAGTTGCCCAGGGAGCTCTAGTGGTATAGCTTTTCATGTGTTATCCATGCTGTGGGGGAGAATCTTCCATGGCATGGCTGCCTGTTGCACAGGGGACCTTCTCGTGATACACCTGCCTTTGAATCACCTGTGCTCCTGTGGGTGACCCAGTAAACTCACTGGCTCACCAAGCTATGCTTGGTCGGAACTGTTTCTTTTATCTGTGAGTGAATGGATATTTTTTCCATCTCCCCAGGAAAGCTCACAAACACTGCCACCTAACCTACGGAATATCTTAGCAACAAAATGCACAGTAGATCATAGTCACTTACTCACGTGATCACACAGCTGGGAGCTGTGCCTTGTTGCTACTGCCTGGGATCATCACAAAAAGAGCAGGTACCATACATTACTCCCTTGAGAAAAGATAAAAACTCCAATTTTAAGTTAAAATACATACAGTTTCCATTGAATATGTGTTGCTTTAACACCATTGTGAAATTGAAAAATACTCCCTCCAAAAACAACCTTAAGTTGGGGACTGAGTGTAGCATTCGTAATTGCCAAAGTAACTTGGTATTTTCCCAGCCCCATAATTACACTGAGTAACATTAAGTTTCCTCCTTGCTCCAAAGGTTCCACCTGAATAATAATTACATCAGTCTTGAATATTGACTCCCATTTTTTCCTTAGAGTGACTCTCAGTTATGATTAATTCCTACACTTCAGCCATCTCCCAGTATGTGAAAAGCGTAGTGTTTGCCAATTTTTTCTCTGCAAAGTTTTAAAGATATTGAGATATGACCTTCATTACAACACTAATTCTAAATCTACCTTCTCTTATTCTCTTTTTAATTAAAAAATTATTACTATTATCATTATTATTATTATTATTAGTGTGTGTGTGTGTGTGTGTGTGTGTGTGTGTGTGTGTGTGTGATAGACAGGACCTTGCTAAAGTTTATGTGTTTATGTCAGAAGACAATTTTATTGAGATTTTTTTTTTCTTTCCGACTTTACATGAATCCCAGGTATCAAACTCAGGTCATCAGGCTTGAGAGGTAAACATTTTTACTTACTGTCTTAGTCAGGGTTTCTGTTGCTGTGAAGAGATGCCATGACTCTTATAAAGGAAAGCATTTAATTGGGGTGGCTTACAGTTTCAGAGATTCAGTCCATTATCATCATGGTGGGTCATGGCATCATGCAGGCAGACATGATGCTGGCGAATTTTGCTGAGAGTTCTACATCTTGATCTACAGGCAAAGGAAGTGAACTGTCTACCACACTGAACATAGCTTGAGCAAAGCAGACCTTAAAGGCCGCCCCACAGTGACACACTTCCTCCAATAAGACCATACCTACTCCAACAAAGCCAACCTCCTAATAGTGCCACTTCCTATGAGCTTATGAGCCAATTACATTCAAACTACCACATTTACTGAGCCATATCACCCTATCCTAAGAATTACTGTATTAACCTGAGGTTCTTTGTTTGTGCTTTTCTATTGAAAATAATTCAGTAAGTTTCTTATGGCTGGATGGTGGTGGCATATACCTTTAATCTCAGCACTTGGGAGGCACAGGCAGGTAGATCTCTGTGAGTTCAAGGCCAGCCTGGTCTACAAAGCTAGTTCTAGGACAGCCAGGGCTACACAAAGAAACCCTTTCTCCTTAAAACAAACAAACAGACAACAACACAAAGTATCTTATGATAAACAGCCTTTGATTTGTTAAGAGTGTTTACATCATACAAAATTATCTCATTCTGTGATGTTACTAAATCCTGCATTAAATCTTCCTCCTCTTTGCTCCAACCTCTCTTTGTGGTAATTCTTCACACTGGTGTGATTCTGTGTTCCAAAATCTGTCAGTTTTTGAAGCCCCACCCACTAGTCTAGACAGGAATTTCAGTAGTTTCATTATATCTGCATGGGAAAGGAAGTTATCTGTCTTTATTCTTTATCAGTTGCAACATCAGTATATGTCTAGATGATAACAAAAATGTTTCCAGTCATCTAACTAAAGGCAGGCTTTTAAATCATTTCTACTGCCCTGATTTCCCCAGAAGTAGGCAACTGGATCCTGAAATCCCAGTTGATTAAGTCACAGAAACCATATGGTCCTAAAACTTTCATAACTTGAAAGTTCTCCGTAAGAAAAATAAATTCCCAGACAAACATGTTCAAGGCACTCTAAAAATAAAGCTTGAAGGTTTTACTCCTTTAATGTTTGTTGTTATTGTCTGTTGGGGTGTGAAGATTGAATTAAGGGCCTCACTCCAGCTAGGGAAGCATTGGATTGCTGAACTATCATCCTCAGCCCTGTTTGTTTTCAAAGAGGGAGAGGTAAAGGGACAATTGCTCTCAAGAGGTGAAATCAGGAAATATGATGCAGAGAGCCACTGGTGGCTGGATTCCCAGCAGCACTGACTGATTAATTTAGAACTTAATAAAACGCTTATATAGCAACACATATGAGAGACAGAAAGTAATGGCCTTGTTGTGGCTGTTTACAGTCTCATTCCATACTCATTTAAAGAATATCTCAGTTAGAGATATGAGAAACGATAGAGACTGGTTTAAACTGCATAGGCAGTCATTTTTGTTTTCAAGTTCTTCATAATTCAGACTGTGTAAATGGTAATGCTTTTATCGTACATAAACTTATTTATTAAAAGTGGGATGGCAGAGAGTATTGAGGTGTTGCAGATATGAGCAAGATACACTGATATCTATGAAAAAGTGTTTCAATGAAATCTGCTGTTTTGTGGGCTACCTTAAGTATTAATAAAATAAGAACAACAAAAGAATAAACCTTGCATGACTACCATCCAGAGAGAGTGGGAGGGGGGGGAGTTATCTGTTGATATTGAACCATATCTTATATATACAATGTGAGAAAAACAAGATATCAAGGCTTTGGATTGTGTCTATTCAGAGCTGTTCTGCATAAAAAGTAACAAGTATGTACGAGAGGAGAAAATAACCTAAGAAAAGTCACATACAGATAAACAAGAGGGATAAAAGTTGGTCAAATTCATAGATTATTTGGTCACCAAATAGAAAAAATAAATTGAAACAAAGAACAGAAAACAGAAAATGTGTGCAGGATCAAATGATCAGATTTGAAACAGGAGCGTGGAGGGAGAGGGCGTAGAGGGAAGGAGGGGCAGAGGAGGAGAGGGAGGTGGGAGGAAGGGAGGAGTCTCTCTAAGGGTACAACTCATTTACATAAGGACTTTCCATTAGACTCCGCCTCTCAAAGGTGCACAGCACTCCCCAACCCCAGCACTCTGGAGACCAAGTTTCTATATGAGAATTTGGGGGAATATTCAGCATCTAAAACACAGCATCAAAATAAATGGACTTGACAAAATCCAATTAAAGCTTCCTTGTGGCTTATTTGAGAATAGACATTTCTTCCCGGTCTTTGAGGCATACAGCCAAAGAGAGGAGTCAAGGAGATGCCTAACAAAGATACTTTATGGAGTAAAACTAGAAATGTAACCCTTTTGGGTTAAATATTCAACACATATTTCCAAAACTGAGGTTCCTAGTATAAGAATAATTGAAAATCCACTAGTTCTCAGGAGAAAAGGTATTAGAGGTTAGTAAGAAAGTTATCGTGAATTTAACTGGACATTGTCCGAAGGCTCTTGAGTGTGTTTCTACATCTGCTTTGTTTTAACTTCTCCCCCAGAATCCTAATTCATCCCATCTTTTAAACCATCCACCCATCAACTTTATAAGAGCTTTTATGTATATTCATATTCCTGTCATGCTACAATATAATTTCCGACTATCATAGTGTCTATACAGAATCATTTTCTCTAGGAATTTGTCATCTTTTGTATGAATCCTTGTACGTTTGCTTGATTTGGGGTTTTATTCGGTTTCTTTACAATCGCCACCTACTGTGTTAACGCATTTCCTTCTGTGGCTCACTTGTTTTATTTGTCTATTAGTTTTTGGATACTCTGTGTCTTCCATGCTGTTTCTGCAGGTTTTCCCTTTGCTGTTCAGTATTTGCTCTTTGGCTGTGCTTTTCATGTTATCTTCTTTAGATCTTTTCTTCCAATGGCTCTCATTCTCAGTCTAAGTGGACATGATGTGACCGCGTAGACCCTCTTGCTCAAAGAAAGGTGCACCCTGCTTTCTAGGCACTGTGTTTACTCTTTCAGAGTGTTCATTTTCTTAGTCCCTTTAAAGCATACTGGTGTCCAATGAGGCAAATAGAAATTCCACTCTGGAAGTTCTTTAAGCTTTTCCTAATCAAGCAACTATTTTAAAATGCGCATTAATTGAGAACCCCTGGGCAAAAACAGCTGACTAACAAAGGCGAATTTGCAGTGGAGCTATGGAGCCCCCTGTGAATTCACCAGGACTTCCTTTCTTATTGCAGACATAGAGATACACACCACCACCATCACCACCACCACCACCACCACCACCACCACCACCACCACCACCACCACCAATTTGTGACTCTATCCCAGAATTGTGTGGAAACGAGCTGTCCACACTGATCTTTGTCTTCCATTCTCAACCCACATAATTTATAACCTGTCTTCTACCTGAGATCTTCATCAATCCCCGTAACTAAGATTGTTACATAAAATTAAGAGCAAGCTCTCTATTTGAAAAAGAAAATGCTGTCCTCATTGGCAGTGGCCAGTGGTGACCATGGGGTACTGTTTCACAAAGTGCAATTGCGTTGTATCACTGATAAATATTCAATTACACAAAAAAATTGACACACTGAAAAAGCAGTGATATGTTCAGTTGAGATACTTTTTTCTACCTCACTTTTCCAAACTAATTTTTGAAGCTATATCATTAATCCACTAGCTATATTTTAGACAAGTCAGTTGGTATGTTCATAGTGGCTGGTTTGAACTGTGATTCATCTTGTGTACACATCCAATTACTTCTCACAGAAAGGGTTCATAAAAGAATAAACACACCAAAGCAAAGCCTTGAATTGTGAAAATTTGCATACTTTGGTGTTTTCCAAGCTATTTTTGGAATATTGTCTTAAACTTCAAGAAAACTTTAGATAATGTCACCCTGGATAACTCCTCCTAGAGAGGCATATTAAATTAACATGAAAGTGAACGGCGTCTAAATCAGGTTATATTTCTGGGATACAGCAAAGATTTAGTATGAACCAGTCAGAGGTTATGTCAGGAAGCTGTGAGGAATGAATTTCAATTTATTGGTAACTGAGAAAATAGGATTCAGGTCACAGCAATATACTATAGATTAGTTCAGAGGTTGGCACTCTATTTAGTTCTGAATGACTACATCTGAGTGATATAGAAAAACAAGACGAAGAAAGGAACAGTGAGGGAAGGTTTGGAAAGAGAGAAACCATTTGAAAGAGGTGGACATGGCATTAGAGTCAATCTAGGGGCCTATGAACTGACTTCAAGTTTTAACACGTCTGTGTTGACTCTTCTTCTCCCTGCTTACTTTCTTGTGCACGGTAAAGACTGCAGATACAGAAGGAAGCCATGCCCAGTTCCCAGTGTCTGCATCCTAGGCAGGGGAAGGTGGATAATGGAACCCACAGATGGGACACTGACCACAGATGTGATCAGGATACAATACTGTAGATTACTTCCTAATTCAACAGCCAGCAGCATCACAAAGTCCTTCTACTAAAGATGTCTGTCATGTGCTATGACCACGGTATTTGTGCTCCTTCATCCCAGGCAAATGATAACTTCAGAAAACAACTTGTTTTAGCAGAATGGAACCAATATCTGAAGAACATAATAATGATAATATGGATATTTCAGTTTTTGCAATGTTCATTATGGTGGGAAGAGATAATGATGTCACCCTGAAGAAACATTTGAAAGTGATTAGGACTGAGTCACGATAAAACAGACACATGGAGCACCTGCCCATCTTTGCCATAAACTCTGCTTTATTGTCTCCCCTGATAAACCTGTCCCATTCCCAATATAAATTCAGCCCTTCATGCTCTCTCCCCTCACAGTGTAGAAAACCTTTATTTCCCTAGATAAAAAGGATAATCATTAATTACCCTAGAGGAATTTGTATTACAATAAAATCAAAGCAGTAGTAACATATAAAAAACACTAACATCAAATATAATGTGTCTCCCTGTATGTTTTGATTGTGACAACTTAGAACAGCATGGAATTCTTTCCCACTTACTCCAGATGAAGTCATAGAATCTGCCTTGAAATTTGTGTTCCAGGTAGCCACAAAGATGGACAAAGCGGACAAGGAACTGAAATATTTTGTTGTCTGCTTTTGAGACAGAGTTTCTCTATGTATAGTCTGGACTATCCTGGAACTTGCTATGGGAACCAGGCTGGTCTCAAATTCACAGAGATCTGCCTGTCTCTGCCTCCTGAATGCTGGGACTAAAAGCGTCCACCACTATGCCCAGCCTTTAAGTCTTATTTAACATTCAGGATCAATTCTATAAAACTCAAATGGTTATATTGTAAGTATAAATTAAGGTGTATGAACGTGGAGAAAACCTGAAATATATGGAATGATGTAATGACTGGGTTGGAAAGATGATAGTATACATAACTGCAAGTCTAATTCCATATCTATGATGATATTGAAGTATGGTATTAAAGAAATCCATAGTTACCAAGGGAACTGTTGGTAAGGGTAAGATAGACTGACAAAGTCATTAACAGGAACAGCAGAAATCCCGTTCCGAATCTTGGATGTCAATTGTTGTGCAAAGATTAGTGCACTGGCTGACTCAAACTATTTAAATTTTTATTGTTATGGTTGTTTGCAGAATGGATGGCCATCATTTCCTGCACACTTGATGTATAATGTGCTTCCACTGCTCAAGAAACAAAGCAGAAATTGCAGATCCAAATTGCCATATCTTTTTCAAGTAGCGGCCCTGACAGGAGACACATTTATTCCAACAGTAGAGCCGTTGCTTAACATAGTTTGAGAAGTCCTTCTGAAATTGCTTTCAGAGCCCGAAGCTAATTTCTTTGACGATCTTCAATAGTGACAAATCACCATCCTTTGACAGGGGATTTGATTTTTTTTTTCTTAGAGTTTGCCAAAAGTCAAGACTGATGAATAAAGTAGTTGGTTAAATTGGATTATACTTTTTGGATTTCAGAAATAAGATAAGGGACAGAGTCATCAGCCTGGTTTTTCTCTTGTAGCTCACAAACCACTTTTGAAGGTAATTACAAAAGAGAATTTTTTCTTCTTTTATTGAAAAGTTTTTCTCACATAATACATCCTGAATGTGGTTTCCCCTCCCTCTACTCCTCACAGTTTCTCCCGACCTCACCTTCCATTCAGATCAACCCCCTTTCTCTCATTAGAAAGCCAACAGGCCTCTGAAAAATAATAATAAAATAAAATTATAATAAAATAAAATATAATAAGATAAAACAAAAGCTAACACATTGGAATTGCACAAAACAAACAGAAGGAAAAATAGCCAAGAGAAGGAGCAAGAAACAGAGACTAACTGGTTCACACACTCAGGAATCCCATAAAAACACTAAACTGGAAGCCATAATAAATACACAAAGAACCTGTAGGGTTAAAAGAGAGATTAAGAAGAATTTTTTTTATTTTATATTTAATTTAATTTTACATATCAGCCACAGATTCCCCTGTCCTCCCTCCTCCTGCCCTCCCCCCCAATCCACCCCCCATTCCCCTCTCCTCCAGGGCATGGACTCCCCTGGGGATTCAGGTCAGCCTGGTAGATTCAGTCCAGGCAGGTCCAGTCCCCTCCTCCCAGGCTGAGCAAAGTGTCCCTGTATAAGCCCCAGGCTCCAAACAGCCAGCTCATGCACTAGGACAGGTCCCGGTCCCACTGCCTGGGTGCCTCCCAAACAGTTCAAGCTAATCAACTGTCTCACTTATCCAGAGGGCCTGGTCCAGTTGGGGGCTCCTCAGCTATTGGTTCATAGTTCATGTGTTTCCACTAGTTTGGCAATTTGTCCCTGTGCTTTTTCCAATCATGGTCTCAACATCTCTCGCTCATAAAATAAGAATTAAAAAAAAAGCCCTTTTATGTCATTATGAGACAAGGAACCTCCAAAGATGCTGTGGAGTTCATTTTCTGTTGGCATCTACCACAGGATGTGCAGCCTGCCCTTGTGGGTAGTTTGTTTCCCCAATGATGCTCCTCTGGAGGAAAGCAAATTTTCATTTCCAAATGGTTATCAGTTGTAGATTATTTCTGGGTTAGGGTTGAGGACAAGTGTCTCCTTCTCCTTTCAGCTCTAGGACCCACTTATTGTAGACCAGCGCAGGCCCTGTGCATGCTGCCTCAGACTCTGTGAGTTCATATGAGCTCTGCTCATGGTGATTTGGAGGGCCTTGTTTTCCAGGTGTCTTCTATCCCCTCCAGCTCTTAAACTCGTTCTGCCTCCTATTCTGTGGGGCTCTCTGAGCTCTGAGGGGAGAGATTTGATTGAGACATCCTTTTTGAGGCTAAGTGTTCCAAGGTCTCTCACTCTTTGCATCATGTCTGGCTGTGGGTCTCTGTATTTGTTTCCACTTTCTGCAGGAGGATGTAACACGAATCTTAAATGGTCTTATTGATAAAAAAACAAAAAACAAACAAACAAACAAAAAACAACAACAACAAAACCCTGGAGCCAGATATTGGGGTGAAAGCTGAAAGATCAGAGAAACAGAACAAGCCACAGCCAACCTCACTTTGCCAGCTCCTCAACTGATCCTGTTTCCTCAGACTGGAAGCCTCTGAGTCCTCACCCAAAAGTGTCCCCACTGAACTGCTGCCCAAAAGCCTCTAGTTCCTGGTCCTCATGCCTTATATACCTTTCCGCTTCCTGCCATCACTTCCTGGGATTAAAGGCATATGTCCTTCCCAAGCAAAGACAGGAGATCTCAAGTGCTGGGATTAAAGGTGTGTGCCACCATGCCTAGCTCTGTTTCCAGTGTGACCTTGAGCTCCTGGAGATCCAGAGGAGTTCTGCCTCCCGAGTGATAGGATTAAGGGTGTGTACCACCACTGTCTGACCTCTATGTCTAATCTAGTGGCTGGCTCTGTTCTCTGATCCCCAGGTAAGCTTTATTTGTTAGAGCACAAATAAAATATCAGGACAGTAGGAAACTTTTCTGATGATTTCTGAGAAAGGCACTGATCTATGAATTCAGCAGAATGTCATTAGAAGTCATTTTATAGCGACATTTTTGGTTTTGAGGTGTTTGCCTTTGGAAGAGTAGTATTTGATTTTACCCTGGGTTCTTGGACAATCCAGTCTCAGGTTCTTGGTCACACAAGTAGTATCTGGTGTGTGTTTCATCTTGTGGAGTGGATCTGAAATCAAATCAGACATTGTTTGGTTATTCCCACCAGCTGTGTGCCACCACCACACTAGCACGTCTTGCAGGCAGGAGACCACTGTAGATCAAAGCGTTTTTAGCTGGGTTTGTGTTTATGTTTTTCCTTTGGCAGCAGGCAGTGTGCCTTCCTGTACGAAAGACGCTAGCACACAGGGGTGAAGGCTCTATGGAGGCACCGGCTCGACTTCTCCATGTTCATCGAGTTGTGTAGGTGTTGTCTTCAGCAATGGACCTTGCTGACAGCTTGTGGAGAGTAACCTATAGTCTCGGGAACAACTTGGGTTGTGTGGGGGTTCCCTCAGGACCCATTTGGCTAACAACTCAACTAGATGTAACCCAGTCCTGGTACTGGAAGCTTCATTTGGCGATGGGATGTCCAGTTGGGGGTTCTCTCCCAATATTTGACCATTTCATTTAGATTGCTTTCATATATGTATATGTTTTAGGAAACATCTACTGTATTAGGTTTCCATACTACCCCTCAAAAGGCCCTTAAATTCAACTGTCTCTCCCCATCATCCTGCCTTTGTCTCCCCCTCTCCTCCCCCTGTCCCCTTTATAGCTATCCCTAACTATCTACTCTATTTCCTTTTCTAAGGAGATCTGCCTGTTCCCCCAGTCCCTTACTCTCTATCTAACATCTGAAGTTCTGTGGATTATAGCTTAGCTATCATTGACTAATCTACATAAAATATCCACATCCCATATTTGTCATTCTGGGTGGTTACCTCACTCAGGGTGATTGTTTTTTCTAGTTCATCCATTTACCTGTGAATTTCATGATTTCATTTTTTTAATGGCTGAGTAATACTCAATTGTGTAAATTTATCACATTTTCTTTATTGATTCTTGTATTGAGGGACATCTAGGTTGCTATCAATGAAGAGAGCAACACTGAATGAACATGGTTGGCAAGGGGCTTTGTGGTAGGATGAGGCATCCTTTGGGTATATGCCCAAGAGTGGTATAGTTGGATAGTTTTTAGTTTTGGTTTGGTTTGGTTTGGTTTTGGGTTTTTCAAGACAGGGTTTCTCTGTGTAACAGCCCTAGATTTCCTGGAACTAGCTCTGTAGACCAGGCTGGCCTGGGACTCAAAGAGATCCGACTGCCTCTGCCTCCTGAGTGCTGGGATTAAAGGAATGGGTCACCACAGCCTGGCTAAGGTCGATCAATTCCCATATTTCTGAGGAACTGTCACACTGATTTCCACAGTGACTGTACAAGTTTGCAGTCCCAACTGCAATGGGTGAATATTCCCCTTATTCCAAATCCTCACCAGCATGAGCTGTCGATTGATTTTCTTTGTTGTTTTGTTTTGTTTTTACTTTCAGTAAAGTAGCTGGATACTAAATTATCTTTAAAAAGTCAATAGCCCTCCTATAAGCAAATGACAAACAGACTAGGAAAGTAATCAAGGAACCAACACCTTTCTCAATAGCCTCAAATAATATAAAATATCTTGGAGTAACTCTAACCAAGCAAGTGAATGGACAACCTTGTCTTTCTTGTACCTGATTTGATTGGAATTGCTTTGAGCTTCTCTCCATTTAAGTTGATGCTGGCTATGGGTTTGCTGTAAACTGCCTTTATTATGTTGAAGTATGTCTCTTGAGTTGCTAATCTCTCCAGGCCTTTTATCATGAAGGTGTTGGATTTTGTCAAAGTTCTTTTTTTGTGTTGAATGAGATGATCATGTCTTTTTTTTTCTTTCAGTTTGTTTATATGGTGGATTACATTTAACAACTTACTTATGTTGAACCATCCCTGTATCTCTGGGATGAAGCCTACTTGATCATGGTGGATGATCTTTTTGATGTGTTCCTGGATTCTGTTTGCAAGTATTTTATTGAGAAGTTTTGCTTCTGTGTCTATAAGGAAAATTTGTCTGTAATTCTCTTTCTTTGTTGGGTCTTTCTTTATGTAATTTGAGTATCTGTAACTGTGGCCTTATAAAATGAATTTGGCAGTGTTACTTCAGTTTCTATTTTGTGGAATAATTTGAAGAGGATTGGCACTAATTCTTCTTTGAAATTCTGATAGAATTCTACACTAAAACCATCTGGTCCTGGGCTTTCTTTGGTTGAGAGATTTTTAAGGACTGCTTCTCTTTTACTGGAGGTTATAGGCCTATTTAAATTACTTATCTGATCTTGATTTAACTTTGGTAAGTGGTATGTATCAAGAAAATTATTTATATCTTCAAGATTTTCCAGTTTGGTAGAGTACAGGTTTTTAAAGTATGTCCTTATAAAACTCTGGGTTTCTTTGGTGTCTTACATTATGTGCCCCTTTTGATTTCTAATTTTCTTAATTTGGATATTCTCTTGTCACTTTAGTTTTTTTGAATAATGGTTTATCAAACTACTGATTTTCTTTTCTTTTCTTTTTTTTTTTTTTGTTTTGATTTTTCGAGACAGGGTTTCTCTGTGTAGCTTTGCGCCTTTCCTGGATCTCACTCTGTAGACCAGGCTGGCCTCTAACTCACAGAGATCCGCCTGACTCTGCCTCCCGAGTGCTGGGATTAAAGGCGTGCACCACCACCGCCCGGTCTGATTTTCTCAAAGAACCAATTCTTTGTTTCGTTGAATCTTTGTTTGTTTGTTTATATTTTAATTAATTTCATCCCTAAGTTGATTATTTCTTGCCATCTGCTCTTCTTCGGATGTAATTTCTCCCTTGTGTTCTAGAGCTTTCATATGTAATGTTAAGTTACTAGTATGAGATCTCTCCAATTTGTTTATGTAGGCACAGAGTTGCTTGGTTAGAGTTACTCCAAGATATTTTATATTATTTGAGGCTATTGTGAAAGGTGTTGTTTCCCTGACTTCTTTCTCAGTCCATTTGTCATTTGTGTATAGGAGGCCTACTGGTTTTGTGAGTTAATTTCTACTCTGCTGAAAGTGTTTATCAGCTCTCCAAGCGTTTCCTGGTGGAGCTTGTAGGGTCACTTATGCATAGTATCATATCTTCTGCAAATAAAGATATTTTGACTTCTCACTTTCCTATTTCTACCTCCTTGATCTTCTTCAGTCTTCTTATTGCTCTAGCTATCTGTATCTGTTGAGACTTGCTATGTGTCTCAGTATGTGATCAGTTGGAGAAAGTTCCATGAGGTATTGAGAAGAAGGTATATTGGGTCAAATGTTCTGTAAATATCTCTTAGATCCATTTGGTTTATAACACTGGTTAGCTCCAGCATTTCTCTGTTTATTTTTTGTCTCAACGACCTGTCTATGGGCATTAGTGGGATACTGAAGTCTCTCACTCTTTGTGTATGATGGTCAATATGTGGCTAAGCTGTAGTAGTGTTCCTTGTGTCTGATGCATAGATATTAAGAATCGCAATAGCCTCTTGGTGGATTTTTCTTTCAATGAGGATGTAATATTTTTCCCTAGTCTGCTACTACTTTGAGGTGAGACTAGGGGATTGGATACAGAGGAGTAGATGGAGAGTGAAGATGTGAAGCTAGCCTTCTTGCTTTTCTGTCCTACTTGATTCTCTGGCAGGCTTAGCTGGCTGGTTCCCTGAGAATTCCTGCTAGAGTTGGGGGCTGGAATAACAAGATGAAAAATATTGGAGAAGAAGATCTGAGGGATCCCCTGGAGATAGAGGCAGAGAGGAAGAGGAGGCCACAGTAGGTGGTCTGCTACAGAGATGAGGGTAAGATTGGGGCATTGGATTTGGAGGAAAGGAAGGTAAGGTGAAGATCATCAGTTAGGCACCTGCTTTGCTGGCTGAAATGAACTTTTAAAACTAGGTTTTCAACTCCCTTCTCTGTAATAAGTGGGTTTCACTAGCTGATCCCCAATTCTTCTACTCAAGTACCTTTGAAAGATTTATCACTGTTTCAAACATCTCAATGTGATTGAAAAATCTTTATCACTTTCTTTTCTGTTTTGAAAAACTTTTTTTTTTTTTTATCTTAAAGAGACCATTAGATATGCACATGCCATGGCACATGTATGGAGGTCAGAGGACAACTTTGGGAGTTGGTTCTCTCTTTGAATTATGTGGGTCCCAGGAACTGAACTTAGGTTGTCAGGTTTGTCCACTGAGCCTGTCCCACTGACTTCTCCTTTGTTCATTAAGATACGGTCTCGCTGGGCGGTGGTGGCGCACGCCTTTAATCCCAGCACTCGGGAGGCGGATCTCTGTGAGTTCGAGGCCAGCCTGGTCTCCCAAGTGAGTTCCAGGAAAGGCGCAAAGCTACACAGAGAAACCCTGTCTCAAAAAACCAATAAAAAAAAAAAAAAAAAGATACGGTCTCATGTCATCCAAGCTGGCCTCAAACTCGTTATGTAACCAAGGATGACCTTAAAATTACTAATCCTCTTGCCCCTAGGATTGAAATCTGGGGAACACGGGCATATGCAACCATACCTGTGGCAATATTTTTGTGCTGGCACGGTTTCTCAAAATTCTGTGGATTTTCTGTGAATCTCCCTGATGCTTCCACACCTTGTCTAACAAGGTCGCACCTTGACTAATGAGCTTCTTTGTAAAAGATCTTTACACTATGAGAGCCTGAAAAGCCATGTACTTACTAGGCTTCTTGGAGGCCTCTCATGTGTTATGAGGATCTTTGGAGCACATCCTCAACTACTTTAAAGTTTTTTGACAGCCAGTGAGATTGCTCAGCTGGTGAGGGCACCTGACAACCCAAGCTTGACAGTCCGAGCTGCATGTATGATGGAGGAGAGAGTCAGCCCCTGCAGGTTTTCCTCTGACCTCTTTCTGGGTCTTTGTGATTAGGGTTCTCTACTGGTGATCCCAGGAATCTAGGTATATAAAAATAGAATTATTTACAAATAAAACATTTACTAATGGTAAACCATAAAGAAATCTATTTTAAGTTAATTCTTTGACATACATACAATTTTGCCACTTATTAAAGACAAGCTCACATTTTATGAGGTTGGTATGCTTATTTATTTTTACACAAAGAATTAATTTTGGCTATTCATACTTTAGGACATAGAACATCTTTGGTTTCTTTTTTTTAAAACTGGCTGATATTTTGATTTTATAATAGTCAACACTGAGAATGCCACTTCTCCTATATATATGGTACAGAACGGCAGAAGTATATTTAGGTGGATCTCAGAAGTTGTTGAAAATTCTGTTCTAATCCCAATCCAAAATTCATCTGATAATGTTTTTAAAAGTATTTTATGTGTATGAGGGTTTTGCCTACATGTATGTATACTGCATATATGTATCATCTCCTCAGAGACCAGAAATGAGTATGGGATACCCTGGAACTGGAGTTACAGACAGCTATAAGCCTCCAAAAAGGTGCTGGGAACTAATCTGGATCTGCTGAAGAGCAACAAGTGTTCTTAATTGCTGAACCACCTCTCTAATCCCTAAAGATATTTTTCTATGAAACTGAAGTCAGCAACTCAAACAGCAATTTTTTTTTTTTTTTTT
>CABHPR010153714.1:27735-66872 GCA_902168415.1 Peromyscus melanophrys | reverse complement strand
GAGAGAGAGAGAGAGAGAGAGAGAGAGAGAGAGAGAGAGAGAGAGAGAGAGAGAGAGAGATTTTATTTATTTTTTAGTGTAGTACTTAAGTTGAACATGCTCAATGTCAACATACATAGGAGCATAGAGACAATGGATAGTGTACCAACAACAGATGGTACAAAGTTGATTAGGTAGGAAATGGGAATGGATCTCAGAGAAGTCATGAAAAGGAATGAATGTGATCAAAATATGTTATATGAAATTGAGAAATGCCTAATTAAAACTGAGAGGGACAAGCAAGCACTAGATTATTTCCTAATTACTATTCCAAATAATGTGAAAATTTATTCATTAGCCAAAGTTTGATATTGATTTATACATGTCTAAAAGAATTATTACTGGGGTAGGCCAGCTCAGGCACCCTCTGCACTATTGCTAGTAGCCTAACCTGGGGTCATCCTTGTGAATTCCTGAGAAAATCCCTAGCACCAGGTTTCTCCCTATCCTCATGATGTCTCCCTCTATCAAGATATCTCTTTTATTGCTCTCCCACTCTATCCCTTCTCTAGGTGGACCATTTGGTTCCTTCATGTTCTCATCCTCCATTCCCTACCCTCTATTGCCCCACTTACCCCCAGTTTACTCAGGAGATCTCATTTATTTCTCCTTCCTAGGGCTATACATGTGTCCCTCTTAGTGTCCCCCTTGTTTCCTAGCTTCTCTGGAGTTGTGGCTTGTATTCTGGTTATCCTTTGCTTTACATCTAGTATCCACTTATGAGTGAGTACACACCATATTTGTCCTTCTGAGTCTGGGTTACCTCACTCAGGATGATATTTTCTAGTTTCATCCATTTGCCTGTAAATTTCATGACGTCATTGTTTTACTGCCGAGTAGTACTCCATTGTGTATATGTACCACATTTTCTTTATCCATTGTTTGGTTGACGGGCATCTAGGTTGTTTACAGGTTCTGGCTATTATGAATAATGCTGCTATGGATGTATACCCTAACTCATCCTAGAGCTTTTACGGTAACTCTAGGAAGCAGATGCAGAGATCCACAGCCAAGCACCAGGTCAAGCTCCAGGAGTCCTGTCAAAGAGAGGGAAATGTAACACAAATTTCAAATGGTCTTATTAATAAAAAACATGGGAGCCAAGAATTGGGGTAAATTCTGAAAGATCAGAAAGACAGAACAAGCCACAGCTAACCTCACCTCGCCAACTTCTTAGAAATCCTGTTTCTTCAAACTGGAAGCTTCTGATTCCTCACCCAAATGGATCTCAGATGAACTGCTGCTAAAAGCCTAAAAGCTTAAACGCCTCTATTTCCTGGTCCACACGCCTTACATACATTTCTGCTTCCTGCCATCACTTCCTGGGATTAAAGGCATGTGTCTTTCCCAAGCAAGACATGAGATCTCAAGTGTTGGGATTAAAGGTGTGTGTCATGATGCCTGGCTGTTTCCCGTGTGGCCTTGAACTCACAGAGATCCAGACAAATCTCTGCCTCCCAAGTGATGGGATTAAAGGTGTGTGTGTGCCACCATTTTCTGGCCTCTATGTGTATCTAGTGGCTGTTCTGCTTTCTGACCCCAGATAAGTTTATTAGGGTGCACAATATATCGGGGGACACAATGTCACTACAGGGAAGAGGGATTCTATCTATGAGCAAGATCATGATGGGGAAATCACAGAGACAACCGAACCAAACTAGTGGGAACTCATGAATTTTATACCAACAGCTGTGGAGCTTGCATGGAACTGGACTAGGCCCTCTGCATAAGCAAGACACTTGTGCAGCTTCATCTGTTTAAGGGACCCCTGGCAGTGGGATCAGGATCTATCCCCGGTGCATGACCTGGTTTTTTGGAGCCTACTACCTATGATGGGACACCTTGCATAGCCTTGATTTAGGGTAAGGGGCTTGGACTGGCCTCAACTGAATGTACCAGGCTTTTCTGACTATCCATGGGAGGCCTTACCTTTTTGGAGGAGGGGATGGGGAGTTGTTTTGGCGGGGGCAAGGTTATGGAGAGAGGTGGGAGGAGGGATGAAAGGGGAATATGTGGTTGGTATGTAAAATGAATAAAAAATTTCTTAATAAAGAAAAAAGAAATTATTACTGGAAATATGCAGAGGACTCAGCAAAACAGATAAAGGAAAACATTTTTTTAGAAAACGAATGCAGAGGGCTGGAGAGATAACTTGGTTGTGAAGTGCTTGCTGTGAACAAAGACCTGAGTTTGGAGCCCCAACTCTAGAATGTCAGACATGAACACACACACACACACACACACACACACACACAGAGAGAGAGAGAGAGAGAGAGAGAGAGAGAGAGAGAGACATGGGGATCCCTGGACCTTGCTGACTAATTGGTCTAGCTGAACCTGTGAGCTCCAGTCTCATTAAAATGTGTTTCAAAAATAAAGTGGAGAGTGATAGAGGAAGATATTTGGTGTCAAACTCTGGCCTCCAAACTCACAAGGACTTATATGTGTGCATATTTTTCCCTACACAAACACAAACATATGAACATGTGCGATTACCCCACACACACATACAAATAAAGGTGGAGGCACTCTGTGTTACAAACCTAAATCTTTAAACAAATCTTTTTTTTTTTTTTTTTTTTTTTTTTTTACAATGAGAGAGCAATGGTTTACTTAAAATTATTTGTGAAATATGTGTTTTCCACCTATCTGCTCTGGAAAGGATTCAAGCAGCTTTCATTGAAGATTTCCATCATTTTAGCTATAAAAATTTAGAGGATTAAAGTGATCAATATCTATTGGGCATTGGTGAATACACTTTCACATTTTAAGAGACTAAGGCAGCACAGTTTCAAACAATGCCAGATGGAAGACACATAGCTATATAGAGAGACCCATTGTCAAACAAAATAAATTGTTTTGAATAACAGTTATTAAAATCCCAAAGGGTATTCTGTTGTTGTTGCATTTACTTGGAAAGGGGATGTGCTTACTGCTAAAGAAGTCATAATTACGTTTCAAATCAGTATTTTACAAGTAATTTCCTAGAGTTGGAAAACACTGTTTAAATGTCTAGTGCTTACCTTCCTAAAGTTCGAAGTGTTACTTTGAATTCTTACATGAATGTTGTTTGACAGTTAAATGGCTTAGCTGAGGTAATACATCTTCCTCCTCTGCAGTTTTAGGAAGACTGAGAGGAATCCAGGCTAGCCTAATCTTGTTGAACAACTGTAGCTTTTTGACAATGGGATTATCATGAACCTTTTCTCCTTATATCACACACACACCAGGCAGGCACATTGTCTCTTTGAAAGGGTGAATTAATATTTCCATTTGAAGTGTAAAAAAAGTGAAGGTGGTGAAGATTAACTTGCTTATGGTCCAGAGAAAATGGTAGTGTTTGGTTAGCCTCAGGTGAGCCTGAGTCTGAAGTCCATTTGGTAACTACTAGGTTGCTTTTAATTATGAATAAGGACAGAGTTACAATTATGATTATGAAACTACAAGGTGTAGAGTTCAACAGAAAAAAAAATGGCAGGCACAATTTGCTCTTGTGGACCAACAGAAGGAGACAATTACTGCAATTAATTTCAAAGGCCACAATAATGAGGATTGAATACATGAACCCAGCCAACTACAGCAGAACTAACTTCAGGATACGGAAGCCTGATAGCATAGCTTTTCAGACTAAAAGCTGTAAGTTATGAGTTACTTAAATTATCCTTTCTAAAGTCCATCAACTCTCAGATCCTACTTTCTTTCACTGCCATAATTAGAGCTTCCTCCCCTATATCCGTACTCCTGAAATGCTTCTAGTATCATTTGTATGTAATAGGATAATGTAGTCACTCACAAGATCAAGCCAGAGTGAATCCCAATAGGAAAGGACTATTTCTTATCTAAAAATTGGACTTTTTAAAAAATAAAATTTCATTTAAGTTATTTGAGCTCCACATATTCAGAATACTAACTTATTGTCATATTTTATTTTGTGTTTTCATATTATCTATTGGAATCATTTTGGTATGTAGTGTAAGTAACATGAGTAATTATCAAAAAATATTTATTAATTCCTCTAAAACTTTGGTTTTATAATATCTGATTATCTCTGTGGCTGCCACTCCCTGGTAGTTAATTATGTTTCATAATTTTTTCTATTTATTTTTAACAAACATCTTAATAAAATACCCATATCGAAAGGACAAAAAATGAAAATGTATAATTCTCAGTTAGTGATCACAGGGGTGTGTGGGATAGGGTGACTCTGGACTGGTTCTATGTGTTTAGCTAACAAACCAGGTCTAGGGAGATTGTAGCAGGCCCAGAGATTTTTTTTTGGATTTTTTTAATATATGCCAAATAGTGACTGTAATTCAATATATAAGTGGACAAAGATAGAAATCAAATGATCACTTTAAATAAGTTCAGAGTATGCCTTTAACAAATCTAATATTTCTTCATGATAAAGTCATGAATATTCTAGGGATATAAACATCATATTTCAATATAATAAAGACCAAGTTTCACAAAACTATGGTCAACTTCATATAAAAAGAGAAATCCTCAAAGCATTGCCACAAAAACCAGGAGAAAGAGAAGTGTAGATGTGCAGTCTCTACACTCTTACCCAATACAGTACTTAACGTCCTCACAAGGCCAGTAACACAAGAAAAGAAAGGAAAAAAGAAAAGAAAAGAGATACACATAATAGCTGAGGAGCCCCTAAACTGGATCAGGCCCTCTGGATAAGTGAGACAGTTGATTAGCTTGATCTGTTTGGGAGGCATCCAGGCAGTGGGTCGGGGTCCTGTCCTCAGTGCATGTGCTGGCTGTTTGGAACCTGGGGCTTATACGGGGATACTTGGCTCAGCCTGGGAGGAGGGGACTAGACCTGCCTGGACTGAATCTACCAGGTTGAACTCAATCCCCAGGGGAGTCTTTGCCCTGGAGGAGATGGGAATGGGGGGTGGGCTGGGGGGAAGGTTGGGAGTGTGCGCGGGAGGGGGGAGGACAAGGGAATCCGTGGCTGATATGTAAAATTAAATTAAATTATAAAATTAAAAAAAAAGAAAAGATGCCAAAGACTTCCTTTTTGCAAATGATGTAATCCCAATAATTCTATGCATAAGAGACTTTCAAGACTCTTACAGTTATTTTTAAATCTGATAGATGCTTTCATTGAAGTGACAGGCTACAAAATTAACACACAAAGAGGGTTGGCCTTCCTGCATACCAACAACAAACACTGAAAATTAAGGAGACAACCCCATGTATAATGACCACAAAAACAAACAAATAAAGCTACTGAGAACAAACTTAACCAAGGGAAGTTCAATCTCCAATGAAAATTTTACGACACTGAAAAAAACAAAAGAACAAGGAAGATAGTAGAACATGGAAACAGAACAACCATGGCTCATATATTGGAGAAAATTGATATTTTTAAAATGGCAACAGTACAAAAATCAACCTAGAAATTCAATGCACTTTCAATCAAATTTCTTCAGCATTCTTTACAGATCTAGGAAAAGACAATCATCTTAAATTTAATATGGAAGTCTAAAAGACCAAGAATTGCCAAAGCTATCCTGAACAACATAGTATGACAGGAGGTATTAACATGCCTGATGTTAAGATATACTACAGATCATAGCCATGGTAATAAAAACAGCACAAATGGTACTGGCACAAAAATAGACATATAAATCAAGGGAGTAAAATAGAGATGCCAAGTATAAATCCATTCAATTACTGTTACCTGATTTTGATGAAGTTGACAAGAATATATATTAGAGAAAAGATAGCATGTTCAATAAATGGTGCTGGGAAGCATAGAGAGAGAGAAGAGAAGAGGATAATGGCAATTGAATATGATTAATCTACATGATAAAAACGAACATGTCATTATACAATACATACTCAACACAATGTATATAGGCTAAGGAAAAAATTAAAGAAATAGTAAAAACTAAAAAAATAGTTAAGGAGATTTAATTACAATTGATGGTTTATTGCAACAGCAAAATAGAGTACATATTTATTTAAAGCATTTATAGTCAAAGAAATTTATTTACTGCCATTGAAAGAACATTGCACTATAAAACTAGAGAAAGAACATAAATGTTTGAGACAAATTAGAGATAAGAGTGGTAATAAGCTAAATATAATAAATATATCTATATGTATAGAATTCTAAAATTTCATTTTATAAATCATAAACATAATTATATGTTTTATATAATATATGAATATATAATTTATAAATATCAATTTATAAAATTTTATATAAAAACTATAGAGTTCCACTAAGGAATAAAAAGTAAGAGAGACTACAAATGCATCAATGTATATAAACATTAATAATTTTGTGAGCAGTATCTTAAAATTGCATGGCTCACTTTATATTAATTAATTCACATTTAATGAGACTTTATAATACATAAGCACAAACTTTTAATTTTTCTCTATATATGTTTTATTTTCATAAAATATGTGCAAAATATTCATGTTGCAACCTTTTTATTTTTAGTGTACAAATGCTTATAATTTTCCTCAATATCATGATTTTGCTCTTTTTTATTTACTAATTTTTGAATCCATAATCCAGGTTCATTGAACAGTACAGGATCATGGGATTTAGCTTAATTCTTTTTTATACAATTTTTTTACTAAGAATATTTTTTTTATTTTTTAATTTTATAATTTAATTTAATTTTGCATATCATCCATGGATTCCTCCTTCCTCCCACGCCCCGCCCCCTCCACCCAGGCCACCCCCATTCCCATCTCCTCCAGGGCAACCCTACATCTGACAGAGGACTGATATCCGGAATATATAAGGAACTCAAGAAATTAGACATCAAAATGCCCAACAGTCCAATTAAGAAATGGACTATAGAGCTAAACAGAGAATTCTCAACAGAGAAAGCTCAAATGGCTGAAAGACATTTAAGGAATTGCTCAATGTCCCTACTCATCAGGGAAATGCAAATCAAAACAATTCTGAGATACCAGCTTATACCCATCAGAATGGCTAAGATCAAAAACACTGAAGACAGCTTATGCTGGAGAGGATGTGGAGCAAGGGGAACTCTCCTCCACTGTTGGTGGGAATGCAAGCTTGTACAGCCACTTTGGAAATCAATAGGATGCTTTCTTAGAAAATTGGGAATCAATCTCCCCCAAGACCCAGCTATATCACTTTTGGGCATATTCCTACGGAATGCTCAATCATACCACAAGGGCACATGCTCAGCTATGTTCATAGCAGCATTGTTTGTAATAGCCAGAACCTGGAAAGAAAATTTTTCATTCATTTTACATACCAATCAAAGATTCCCCTCTTCCCTCCTCTCGCCCCCCCCCCCAGCCTTCCCCTCCCACCCACCCCCACTCCTAGTAGAGGCAAGTCTAAGCCCTTTCTCCTGCTTCAAGGCTGCCTGAGGTGTCCCATCACAGGTAGTGGGCCCCAAAAAGCCCCCTCATGCACCAGGGATGGATTCTGATCCTAACACCAGGGGGCCCCAACTAGATCAGGGGTTTAGCTCAATTCTTATTCTTTGTTGTGAAAATAACTTGTACATCAAAATCTTAATCTATGAATGGATTGTGTATGCTTCTCCATGTATGCATAAATGACCAATGGGCTCTCTGTTGCTTATGATTTTGTTTAATTTTAAATCATAAGGTTAACAAAGCTACTATATTTTTGCCTGCTAATACTTATGACTAATTTTGGTTGTCAGATGAATTGAATGGAGAATGCCTGAGATATTAGTAATGTATACATCTGAGTTCTGACAGACATGATTAGAGTATTAGAGTTTTCTGATCTATTGAATGGTTTGATAAATTGATGACTACACAATTTAAATAGACTACTGGATGTTTGCAGCTATGGAAGATAAGGACTGGTTGTCTACATTGGTTATTTGAGGGTGTGTTTTGAGGACTCTGTCTTATCCTGTTTCTTCTGGATCTTCTCCCCTTTCTGGATATTATGATGTGATAGGGTCTGCCACTCCACCCCCATCAAAATGAACTGAAACCACTGAAAACCCGATCAGAGCGTATCTTCCCTTCTTTAACTTATTTTGTAATTTATTTCATCACAGCTATGAAAAGTCTCACATGAATCTATATTGCAGTATAGACAACGGTAGTCCCATAAAAATAATGAACAAATAGGTTATAAAGATCTAGAAAAATGAAGAAGCCACCTTCACCTGATGGCAAAAACCATCATGTTGAAAAAAAAATGGTGTCAGGCAGTGGTGGTGCATGCCTTTAATCCCAGCACTTAGGAGGCAGAGCCAGGCAGATCTCTGTGAGTTCGAGGCCAGCCTGGACTACAGAGTGAGTTCCAGGAATGGTGCAAAGCTACACAGAGAAATCCTGTCTCGAAAAACCAAAAAAAAAAAAATGTCTAGGAGAAGATGGTGTATTTTGATTATTTCTGTTGAAGACTTAAGTAAGGATTACTCAAAATTTTATTCCAACATCAAAATTTCCCAGATGCCTAGGATATGATTAAATAATAATATTCATTTACATTGTCACTGATAAAATTTTCCTTTTCTGTTGTTAACTTTGGGTAGGAGGAAGAGTAGACCACATATTTCTTTCTACTCTAACAGGAATGACTTCTCTTATTCATTTAGATACATGTTATTTGTGCTTAATATTTCCTTGTAGGGTAGTATTAAGACAGCATACAATATATAATTATAAAAAAATATGGTCACTTTTGGAATTATATTGATAAGGGTATGGTAACCTGATTCAGTATGTATTTTAAATTTAACAATTCACTTAATAATTTTAACATGCAAATATTTGATTTTGACTTGATTCTTCACATAGGTATGCTTTTGCCTACTTTTATGCTTAAACGGCTCATTTTAAAGAATAATTAAAAATCTATTTATCTCGTTTCTTGATTATTTTCAAGACATTATAAAACTGAATGGCTTACTCTACTAGAGCTCTAATATACTTGTGATATCTAGATTTTTTTTTTTTTTTGGTTTGGTTTTCCTACTAAACCTCTGCTTGACAATAGGCTCTCCTTTTCCCATCTCTACATTTAATTCCATCTTTTATAACTTGGGAAAATCAGAGAATATTAGAACAAATGATTTTAAAGCTTCTCTTCTGCTCCGATAGCCAGGCACTTAAAACGCAGTGTTATACTAAGGTTATAAGATAAGCCAGCAATAGAATTGGAAATAAAACCTTTGGGATATATCTTTTGATTTTCTCTTTAGAGAGAGAGGAGAAAAATTTAATAAGAAAGAGTGAAAGAATATATGAATAAGTGGTGTAGAAAGTAAGAGTAAACCTTAAATGAATGTATGAGGAAATGCTGGAAAACAGCCAAGGACAAATATTGGAACTCCTGGCACAACTGCATAATTTTTCCTAACTATGTACATACACAAACTCACAATGATTGCTATTGAGTGACTGAATGATTTTGTGTCTATGTGTGCCTGATGTGTGTACCTGATGGGAGTGTCACGTATGCCACAATGTGCATGTGGAGGGCAGAAGACAACTTTGTGGAGCCAGTTCCCTCCTCTTACCTTTAAGTGGAATACAGGGATAGAATTCAGGTTAGCAGGTTAGTGTGGCAAGTGACTACCTACAGAGCTACTTCTCCAGCCCCAGATATTTCATCTCCATGATTCCTGTACTTAGCCAATTTATAAGATATGAAAATATCAGAAATATCAGTCCAATCATAAGTCGCTAACACCTTCAGAATTCTGGTTTTCTTGTGCCACTGTGTTCATCCTCTTCAGTTGGATTTACCTTTTGTCTACAATAAATGGTGGGCAGCACTGTGAGTGATACACAGCTTCCTCCCACTGCTGTCCAGTGTTTCCCTTCACCCTATGCTGGCTTGTGCCTCTGCCCTGGGAAAACCAGTCTCAAAGGAAAATACTTAATCATACAATGTTTTGTAAGTTAGTTCCTATTCATTTTTTTCTCTCTCTCTGTGTGTGTGGGAGTAATGCTTGAGTCAGGACCTTACTGTGTAACTCTAACTAGCCAGGTACCAACCAGTGTGGATTCAGGTTTTTGACAAACCTTCCAACCTCAGGCTTCTAAGTGATGGAATTACAGATATACAACATGAGACCCACCAAAAATAAAATTTTGTTTTCTAATTGTAACTGCAGGGGCTTTATGAAGACTATGACGTTAACATCATCTTTCAAGAGCATCATTTGGTGGGGCTAATGTAGTATGATGATAAGATGCCAAAGTGGGAAATCAAACATATGTGGTTAAGCTATAAAAAAAAAAAGTCCTAGATCTTGTGTTCATGGCTGACATAACACAATGAGACAAAAGGGGGATAATGCTTCTTCTGGATTTTGCAAGGTTTTGTGCTTCACTCAAATACTACACACTTAATCAATGAATGGCAAATAGAACGGTCATTTACTGGTGCATTCCAAGAGCATCTGAAAGCATGGGATTCTGTAAATGGATTTCAAAGAGCAATGTGGATTAGCAGTTGAGGAAAAATTTTGCCTGGTGTAATCTGAGCACAAACCTGGAGAACTGTCTCTTCCTGGCTAAAGGACTGTCCTTGCTCCCCACAACCTCCATCCTGGGGCCAAATAACAGCTCCCGCTTACTGAGAATCTACAAGATATCCAGGAGTACATGCATTTTAAAAGCAACTGGACTTTTGTAGATCATTTCGGGAATTCATTATAGGGAAGGTTCTGAGAGTCACTCCAAGAAGACAAGATGAACTGTTGTCTCTTGAAGATGATGCTGGCTGTGGACAATGTTATACCTCCATTGCTTCTGCCTTTGAAACTTGTTCTTTTTTTCTCTGGGAAAGTTAGAGGGACAGAATGCCATCTGAGTGGATGAGAGAAACACACTTCATTCCACATACTTCTATCCTATTCCCACAAAGTTTACATCCATTGTTAGTGAGCTAAATTTAACAGACTCCAGCACCCAAATCCATAATCCTAAATCCAACCAGCACTAGTTTTCCAAACATTTGGACTTCCTTTCAAAATTAATTATTCCTTATCTTCCAAACATTATGGACTTTGTGTAGAAATTATGTAAGTCCAAACTTGTTTAAATCACAGATCTGATACTCATTACTCCTAAAATGGAAATTATATCTGTTTTGAGGATAGTACTACTCATTTTTCTTTTTCTGTGATAGAACTTTATTTCCAAAAGCAAGTTACAGAAGGAGGAGTTTATTCTGGCTTTGGTTCCAACAAGGGAGTCCATAATAGTGAAGAAGATGAGGAAGCAGGCAGCTAAAGAAGGAAACTGAGTGGTCATATCTTAACTGCACACATGATGCAGAATGCAGAAAGGGGATTGGGGAAGGCTTTAAGCCCTCTAAGCCACACCAAGTGATCTATCTTGACCTTCTAAAAGTTCCATAGCCTCCCCAGACTGCACCACTAACTGAGAATGGAGTATTCAAATATATGAACCTATAGAGAAAATTTCTCATGAAAGGAAATAGATGAAGAAAAGATTTTATTCAGTGGCTAGCATGTTGTAACTTAACTTAATGATATCAATTATTAATTTTACTTGACAACAAGTAACTTAGTACCATGTCTTTCCAAATGAAGTCTAAACTTAGGCAATCTCATCCAATTGCCTCATTGGGAAGAGTGCAACCCCATTTTTTTTTTTTTGCCATATGCACATTGCTAGAGTCCCATGCCACAGCCACATGCACAGTTTGTTGTGAAGTTTGCTTCTCAGGGACCCCCTTTGAGGGTGAGGTGAGTAAGCCAAGAACCCAGACATTCAAAATAATCTTGATTAAAAACTCTTCTCCTTAAGTAATTCAACAGGGTTGATAATTCTTTCATCATTTCCTTATTAGACTCACTGCCACATAAAATCTCAAAAGAGGCCTCTAATAGAGATAACCTTCTGTTCTTTCTAACATTAGATCAATTGTCCATGCAATAGAAAAGTGTTTAAAGTATTCTTTCAAACACTCTGTTCCAGAACGCATCAAACTTCTTTCCATTTCCTTCACTAACTGGAATTTAAATAGCCTTTGAGTTTTATTTTCTTCAGAATTATGCCATTTGTTTCTCAGTCTTTCCCAGTTCCATGCTTTTGTTAGGTCTAAGTTGCTAGGATAGACATGTAACCTTCTCAGCTTTTAGTCAATGTGGAATTTAATAATTTCTACTAAAAAAAAGAAAAAGAAAACCAACAGAATAGAAAGCCTGCTTGATCTAATCAAAATCATAATGAGCCATAGTAGTCAGGATTCTCTAGGGATACAGATCTGATAGAATATATATCTCAGAACTCTCAGAGAGAGAGAGAGAGAAAGAGAGACAGAGAAAGACAGAGAGAGATAATATAGATGAACATACTATATAGTAAATACGTGTATGTGTGTGTGTGTGTGTGTGTGTGTGTGTGTGTGTGTGTGTGTTTCTTAGATTATCTTATACATTAGGGTCTGGATAGTCTAAACACACTGTTTTCATTCCAATTGACAAACCATTTCTTCTCAGACGCATGCTGAAGCCCTACCAATCTCTGCTGGATTGTTGGGTAACTTTTGGAGAACCACCAGTCTGCAATCTACATCGGAAGCCTGATGGAGCTGATTCTGATATCAGCAAAGGACAGCAGTAGCTGCAGTAGCACTAGTATAGCAGCAGGCAGGTGACCTCAGCAGTGACAGACAAAGGCAAGCAAACATGAAGTAGGTCATTCCCCCAAGTCCCAGGCTTCCTTTGATTCTGGAAGGTACCACTCACATCCAGTGTGGATTTTTCACACTTTAAATAACACAATCAAGAAAATTCCTCACAGGTATACCCCCAGCTTATTCATTAATTTATTCAAGATCCAGGCAAGTTGACAACCAAGATTAACTAATACACAGCTTTTAAAAATATTTAATGGTCTTTAATCTCAGAACATCTGGGTTCATTTCATCTAAAACTACAGTTTCATTCCTTGTAAGTCTGACTTGGAAGATAAGCCCTGTATTTTCAAAAAGATAATTGAAAATACTCCAACCTTACTCTTTGATTTCTATGTCAAAGGGAAGTGCAATGCAAGGAGTCTCTTTTAAACAACAAATAATAACATGAAAGTTTACTTTTCATCAATCCAAGTCTGAAAATGAAAATCCAGACTTCAAAAATTTTCAGCTGTGTTTGAAATATTTTTGACAAGAAACAGACACATGAAAAGGCCCTAAACACTTATTCTCTTTTAGTACAGTTGAAAACATAAGTAGCTAATCACTCCTTATGGGAATTCACCTCAAAGTTATTAATCTTATGGTCTGTGAGAGATGTTATACTTAATGGTTCAAATACTAAAAAATAAAAATTGTTAAACTACTTGAAAGGGTGACTCAAAATATAGGTTGATATTTTAAATGATCCTCCAGTTCTGGGCAAAAGGAATCTCTGGACTTGCATAACACCAAAAAGGGGTTGGAGAATAGCTAACTATCTTTCGCTATTCACTATGGGAGATTCAGCAAGGGTTTTATCTGGAAGAAAATTTCTTTCTACTAAATACTCCTATCACTGTATCTTAGGCTTAAAGATGATAACAATCTGAAAGTGGATTATTTGTAGACATGGACCTATAACAAATTACATCATTGGAGTGTCCTTTGCAGGAAGAACCAGAGACAGTCATCTATCTAAAGGTGAATAATGGACCAACCACCACCGCACACGGAATATTAGGGATAAAAGTACCACACTTTGCAATTTCTTTTCTTTCTTTTTTTCATGGGGGGTTTCAAGACAGGGTTCCACTCTGTAGCCCTGACTGTCCTGGAACTTTCTTTATAGACCATGCTGGCTTTGAACTCACAGAAATCTGCCTGCCACTGCCTCTGGAGTACTGGGATTAAAGGCAGGCTTAGCTCTGTGCTAAGCAGGTTCTAAGGATTGCTTATACAATATAGGTGGTTCCCCTCTTTGTCTAGAAATTCAAAAGTACCCAACAATTTGAGAAGAGAGAAAACAATATCCAAGCACAAATTAAATAGACTGAAAATTCAGTATTATTTGCATGTGAAAGTATATTGGAAAAGGAATTTCTAGAAAGCCCTTTGAATCCACTGAAAGTGACTCTCTTTCTCTGCCAGATTTTGACAGAAGACAACTGTTAAAGAGGCTGTCAGTAGTTTACTCACGGCATGTGGGAGCCCTGGGCTTGAAAGAATCCATATCAATTTTTTTTCTGAAGGCATTTCCATTAAAGTGACAGCTGTCGATGAGTGAGCATTGCTCAGGAAGATTCTCTTCAGAGAAATTTATCTAGTTGTCCTGTCTTCCAGTGCAGTTCATTCCATTGTGTCCTCAAACCCCAGTTTCTCCCTCAGCATCCCCACTCACAAGTTTCCAGGATGGAATTGTCAAATCTAGGAACTTACTACAAACTGGGAAGTGTTTGAGACATGGTTGAAGAGGTTTGGAAGATAAGTGGAAACGGTGGACCTATCTTGTACCAGCATCAGTCAGTGATCTAATTTTTTTTCTTTTCTTTTAATAATTTTTTATTTAAAAAATAATTTTCTTTCCTATTACATACCAGCCTCTGTTTACCTTCCTCCCCTTTTCACACTCCCCCCTACCTACCACCATCCCATCCCTATTCCCTCCTCATAGGGGATAAGGTCTCCCTTAGGTAGTCAATACAGGCTGGCATCCCAAGTTGTGGCCGGACCTAGCCCCTCCCCCCTCGCATCAAGGCTGAATAAAGCATCACGCCATAAGGAATGGGCTGTAAAAAGCCAGTTCATGTACCCAATATAAGTCCTGGTCCCATTGCCAAGGGATCCACAAACACATCAAGCCACACAATTTCACCCACATTCAGAGGACCTGGCTCAGTCTCATGCAGGCTCCTCAGGTGTCAGTCCAGAGTCCATGAGCTCCCACTAGCTTGGGTCAGCTATTTCTGTGGTTTTTCCCATCATGATTCTGATGAACCCCCCCCCCCCCTTGCTCTTATAATCCTTCCTCCCTCTCTTCAATTGATCTCCAGTATCTTGGCCAAGTGCTTGTCTGTGGATCTTTGCATCTGCTTCCATCAGTCACTGGATGTAGGTTCTACATGACAATTAGAGTAGACGCCAATCTGAGTACAGGGAAAAGCTAGTTCAAGCACCCTCTCCACCATTGCTATGAGTCTTAGATAGGGACAATCTTGTGAGTTCCTGGGGTTTTCCCTAGCTGCATGTACCCTTAATGGTACATTCTGTCAAGATACCTCTTTCGTTGCTCTCCTTCCCTATATCTCCCCCAACTAGACCATCTCGAGCCCTCATGTTCCCACCTCCCCTCCCCTCTATTCCCACCTCCCAGTTTACCCAGGAGATCTTAACCCTTTCCCCTTCCTGGGATGATCCATGTGTGTCCCTCTTCGTGCACTCTCCTTTACCTAGCTTCTCTGGGGTTGTGGATTGTAGCCTGGTTATCCTTTGCTTTGTGTCTAATATACACTTATGAGTTAGTAAATAACGTGTTTGTCTTTCTGGGTCTGGGTTACTTCACTCAGGATGATTGCTTTCTAGGTCCATCCATATGCCTACAAATTTCATGATGACATTCTTTTTTACCACTGGGTAATATTCCATTGTGTAAATGTACAACATTTTCTTTAACCATTCTTCGGTTGAAGGACATCTACGTTGTTTCCAGGTTCTGGCTGTGATGAATAATGCTGCTATGAACATAGTTGAGCAAATGTCCTTGTGGTGTGGTTGAGTATCTTTTGGCGATATGCCCAGGAGTGATATTGCTGGGTCTTGAGGTAGATTGATTCCCAATTTTCTGAGATACTGCCATACTGATTTGCAGAGTAGCTGCACAAGATTGCATTCCCACCAGTAGTGGAGGAGTGTTCTCCTTTCTCCAATGCTCTCCAACATAAGCTGTCATATATGTTTTTGTTCTTAGCTATTGTGACGGGCTTATGGTGGTGTCTCAGAGTTGTTTTGATTCATATTTTCCTGATGGCTAAGGGTGTTGAACATTTCCTTAAATGTCTTTTGGCCATTTGAGATTCTTCTGTTGAGAATTCTCTGTTTATCTCTGTAGCCCATTTTTAAATTGGATTATTTGATATTTTGCTGTCTAGTTTCTTGAGTTTTTTATATACTTTGGAGATCAGCCCTCTATCAGATGTGGGATTGGTAAAGATCTTTTCCCATTCTGTAGGCTGCCATTTTGTATTATTGACAGTGTCCTTTGCCTTGTAGAAGCTTCTCAGTTTCATGAGTCCCATTTGTTAATTGTTGCTCTCAGTGTCTGTGCTGCTGGTGTTGTATTCAGGAAGTGGTCTCCTGTGCTAATTCATTCAAAGCTACTTCCCACTTTCTCTTCTATGAGGTTCAGTGTAACTGGTTTTAAATTGAGGTCTTTGATCCGTTTGGACTTGAGTTTTGTGCATGGCGATAGATATGGATCTGTTTGCAATCTTCTACATATTATGCCAGCACCATTTGTAGAAGATGCTTTCTTTTTTTCATTGTACAGTTTTGGCTTCTTTGTCAAAAATGAGGTGTTTGTAGGTGTGTGGATCTTCAGTTTGATTCTATTGATCAACATGTCTGTTTTTATGCCAATGGCAAGCTGTCCTGCCTATCCAAGAGCATGGGAGGTCTTTCCATTTTCTGATATCATCAGTTTCTTTCTTCAAAGACTTAAAGTTCTCATCATACAGGTCTTTCACTTGCTTGGTTAGAGTTACCCCAAGATATTTTATGTTATTTGTGGCTATTGCAAAGGTTGATGTTTCTCTAATTTCTTTCTTGGCTCATTTTTCATTTGTGTATAGGAAGACTACTAATCTTTTAGAGTTAATCTTGTATCCTGACACATTACTGAAGGTATTTTTCAGCTGTAGGAGTTCCTTGGTAGAATTTTGGGGGTCACTAGTGTATACTATCATATCATCTGCAAATAGTGAAAGTTTGACTTCTTCCTTTCCAATTTGTATCTCCTCAATCTCCTTTAGTTGTCTTTTTGCTCTAGCTAGAACTTTGAGTACATTGAAAGTACATTTCAGTATATACCTATATTGAAAAGATATGGAGAGAGTGGGCAGTCTTATCTTGTTCCTGATTTTAGTGTAATTGCTTTGAATTTCTCGCCATTTAGTTTGATGTTGGCTGTTGGCTTGCTGTAAATTTCCTTTATTATGTTTAGGTATGTTCCTTGTATCCCTGATCTCTCCAAGACCTTTATCATGAAGGGGTGTTAGATTTTTGTCAAAAGCTTTTTCAGCATCTAATGAGATGACCATTTGTTTTTGTTTTTTTTTTCAGTTTGTTTATATGGTGGATTACATTACATTATAGATTTTCCTATGATGAACCAGCCCTGTATCTCTGAGATGAAGCCTATTTGATCATGGTGGATGATTTTTTTTGATGTGTTCTTGGATTCAGTTTGCTACTATTTTATTGAGAATTTTTGCATCAGTGTTCATGAAGGAGATTGGTTTGTAATTCTTTTTCCTAGTTGTGTCTTTATGTGGTTTGGATTTCAGGGTAACTGTAGCCTCATAAAAAGAGTTTGGCAATGTTACTTCTGTTTCTATTGTTCAGAACAATTTCAGGAGTATTATATTAGCTCTTCTTTGAAATTCTGATAGAATTCTGCACTGAAACCAACTGGCCCTGGGCTTTTTTTGGTTGGGAGGCTTTGGATGACTACTTCTATTTCCTTAAGGATTATCGGTCTATTGAAATTATTTATCGGATCTTGACTTAATTTTGGTATGTGGTACCTATCCAAAAAATTGTCCATTTCTTTTACATTTTCCAAATGTGGAATATAGGTTTTTGAAGTATGACCTAATGATTCTCTGGATTTCCTTAGTGTCTGTTGTTATGCCCCCCTCTTTATTTCTGATTTTGTTAATTCAGATATTCTCTCTATGATTTTTGGTTAGTTTGTAAAAGGGTTTGTCTATCTTGTTGGTTTTCTCAAAGAACTCTTTTTTTTTTCACTGATTCTTTGTATTGTTCTTTTTGTTTCTATTTTATTCATTTCAGCCCTCAGTTTGATTACTTCCTGTCACCTACTCCTCCTGGGTGAGTTTGTTTCTTTTTGTTCTAGAGCTTTCAGGTATGCTGTTAAGTAGCTAGGGTGAAATTTCTTCAACTTCTTTATGTAGGCACTTAATGCTATAAACTTTCTTCTTAGCACTGCTTTCATAGTGTCCCATAAGTTTGGGTATGTAGTACATTCATTTTCATTGAATTCTAGGAAGTCTTTAATTTCTTTCTTTATTTCTTCCTTGACCCAGTGGTGATTCAGCTGAGCATTATTCAGTTTCCATGAGTTTGTAGGCTTTCTGCATTTTGTGTTATTGTTGAATTCTAACTTTAAGGCATGGTAGTTCAATAAGATACAGGGTGTTTTTCCAAGTTTTTTCTATCTATTGAGATTTGATTTGTTATTGAGTATTTGGTCAGTTTTGGAGAAGGTTCCATGAGGTGCTGAAAAGAATGTATATTCTTTTGTGTTCGGGTGAAATGTTCTATAAATGTCTGTTATGTCCATTTGAGTCATAATATCTGTTAGTTTCTTTATTTCTCTGCTAATTTTCTGTCAGCAGACTTGTCCAGTGGTGAGAGAGGTTGAAGTCTCCCATTACTAATGTGTGGGGTTTGATGTGTTATTTGAGCTTTAGTAATGTTTCTTTAACGAAGGTATGTGCCCTTGTATTGAGGGCATAAATGTTCAGAATTGAGACTTCATCTTGATGGATTTTTCCTGTGATGAATATAAAATGCCCTTTTTCATCTCTTTTGATTAATTTTAGATTGAAATCTATTTTGTTAGATATTAGGATAGCTACACCAGCTTTTTTCTTAGGTCCATTTGATTTGAAAGTTTTCCCCCAATCCTTTACTCTGAGGTAATATCTGCCTTTGAGGTGGAGGTGTGTTTCTTGTATGTAGCTGAAATGGATCTTATTTTCATATCCATTCTGGTAGCCTGTGTCTTTCTATAGGTGAATTGAGTCCATTGATATTTAGGCATATTAATGACCAGTAGTTGTTAATTCCTGTTATTTTTTGGTGGTGATATGTGTATGTGTCCCTTCTTTGGAATTTGTTCATGTGAGGTTATCTATTGCCTGTGTTTTTGTGGATGCAGCTAACTTCCTTGGGTTGGAGTTTTCCTTCTAGTACTTTCTGTAGGGCTGGATTTGTGGATATGTAATGTTTAAATATGATTTTGTCATGGAATATCTCATTTTCTCCATCTATGGTGATCAAAAGCTTTGCTAGGTATATATAGTCTGGGCTGACATCTGTGGTCTCTTAGTATCTGCAGAAGTCTGTACAGGACCTTCTGGCTTTCAGAGTTTCCATTGAGAAGTCGGGTGTAATTCTAATGTTTGCCTTTATATGTTACTTGACTTTTTCCTTTTCTCTTCTTAATATTCTTTCTTTATTCTATATGTTTAGTGTTTTGACTATTATGTGGCAAGAGTACTTTTCTTTGTGATCCAGTCTATTTGGTGTTCTGTATGCTTCTTGTACCTTCATAGGCATGTCTTTCTAAAAGTTGGGAAAGTTTTCTTCTATAATTTTATTAAATATATTTTCTGTGCCTTTGAGTTGGAATTTTTCTTCTATCCCTATTATTCTTAGATTAGGTCTTTTCATAATGTCTTGGATTTCCTGGATGTATTGTGTTAAAAATTTGCTGGATTTAATATTTTCTTTGACCGATGAATCTATTTCCTCTATTATATCCTCAATGCCTAAGATTTTCTTTTCCATTTCTTGGATTTTATTGGTTATGCTAGCCTCTGTAGTTTCTGTTTGTTTACTCAGATTTTTCTTTTCCTTAATTCCCTCATTTTGTGTTTTCTTTATTGCCTCTATTTCAATTTTCAAGTCTTGAACTATTTCCTTCACCCTCTTTTTTTTTCTTTCTTGAATTTCTTGACTTTCTTTAATAGATTTTTTTATTTCTTCCAAAGTTTTGCTTGTCTTTTCCTCTATTTCTTTAAGGGAATTTTTCGTTTCTTCTTTTAGGGCCTCTATCATGTTCATAAAGTTGTTTTTAAGGTCATTTTCTTCTGGATTACCTGCTTTGGGATGTTCAGGTTTTGCTATTGTAGGATCACTAGATTTTGGTGGTACTGTATTTCTCTTTATGTTGTTTAATAAGTTCTTACACTGCCTTCTACCCATTTCTTCCTTTAATCCAAACAGGTGGAGCTACAGGTTGCTTCTCTTCGAATTGGTACATGTGATGCCTCTGGTCCCTGTGGCTGATCTTCTTCCCAACCAGTCCAGGAGGGGGTGGGTGGCCACAGGGGATGGTTGGCTTGGAAAGGGGGCAGAGGAGGAGGCTGCTGCTTGGTCTCTTGGACTCCAATGGTTGGGGGGCTCCTAGGGGCTAGAGAACTGATCTGATCAGTCCAGGGACCAGGGATCTTACTTGTTCCCAATTGGTACAGGGTATGTGTGTGGCTTCCCCATTGATCTAATTCTTGCTCCTGCTATTCATAGTTTTCTACCTGAGATCTTATCAAATTTGTACAGAGAAATGTTATAGAATGCATGAGTCAAACTTGAAAAGTTCCAAGAACTGGGGCTTGAGAAATAGCTCAGCAGTTAAGATATCTCGCTGTATGGTGATATTTTTCTTTTGTACCAAAATGTTAATTGTATGTTAATAAATAAAGTTGCCTGGGGGTCAGAGCTATTAGCAAGCCATAGGAAAGCAGGGCAGTGGTGGTATACGCTTGTGATCACAGCACTTGGTAGACAAAGCTAGGTAAGTCTCTGTGTGTTCAGGGATACAGTCAGCATTGGATACACATGCCTTTAATCTCAATACCAACCATAGAACACCTGGAGGTCTATACAAACAGGCCGTGATGAGGCAGTCCTGTGGTTGGGTTTACAACCAATGAGAAGGCAGAACAGAGACTATATAAAGACTTTAACACAGGAAGTAGCGGCTCCTTCGGAGAGGTAGGATCACTGCAGGAGGAAGGGTAAGGTTTTATCTCTTAGCTCTGACCTCTTGGCTTTCTTCTTTGCATTGGTTCTGTGTTTCTTATTTATAAGACGGTTGGTTACATCTACACTTGCTGTTCTTGCAGAAAAGTCAGGTTGAATTTCCAACATTCATGCATTGGTTTGCAACAATCCATGACAACAGATTCAGGGAATCTGTGTCATCTTCTGGCCTCTTGGGGCTCCAACAAAAATGGGGTACACATAAACTCATGAAAACATATACATACACAAATAATAAATAAATACACCTTTTAAAAATGTGTTCATAATGCAGTTTGGAGATTACATATTTTGCTTATATTTGTTCATGGAATTAGACATTTTATAAGTCACTTTACAGAAATAACATAGCAATATCTTGCAGAAATGAAGGTAGTGTGATGGTGAAAGATAATATAATGTGCACAAATATGTGGTAAAATAATAAGCAGACAATTATAATAAAATCCACAAGTAAAAATTATCTTTAACTGGTGATGTTACTTCCACTGCCTCATACTCATTATTTAGAAAATAAAAACAAACAATTTTCAGAAACTATTGAGAGCCACTGGTAGCAAAAGTCCATGGGAGTATACAGCAGTGCCAACTAGTGTTCAGAAGGTCAACCTTTCAGAACTAATGGTTCTGTTAGAGGAAACCATCACACAAGGCATTATGGAATTACTGCCTTTTGAATGAATTGGCTGTCTCTTGTTGTAAATTTCTTGTGCAATAACAGATAATAACAGATATGATTCTTTCTGTTTACCATGCATTTCCATGTTACATGTACATGTAATCTCACGATTGCATCTCAATCTTGGGCACAACTTTCCCTATACGTTTGGGGTAATTGGATAACTGCCCCCAGCTGTGTTTATTTTTCATTTATATATATCTGGCCAGGGCCATTCTCCAGACAAAAGTATTTGAGCAAAGATACCTTTTTTCCAAGGACAAAATTACACATAGATAAACAATAGCTCATCTCACTTACAGATAAGAGAAAATAACCACTAGCAATTAAATCCTCAAGTCCTTACCTTCACCCCAGGTTATTTACACAAGACCCTAACTTAAGAGATTTACTGCTCACAGTCATGGGATGATGTTTTAGCCATTTGCTAGTTACTGAGTTAAGGCAGTTACTTACCACTGACCCAAGGAGATTGCCTATAAGGCCAGCCAGGTGATAGGTGCCAAGCTTCTTTCTTGTGCAAATTAAGTTTTAATTCATTCTCAGCCAAGTGCTATTCCTAGATTTTCTCCTCAGCAACTGCTCTGATCAATAGTGCTTTTACTAACCAAATGCTACTTGCTCTGACATAGGTTGCTTAGCCACCTAGCATATGTCCCCCTCCCTATCAGAAAGCAGCTGCAGCCTGGAAGAGCAGGGGGAGAGGGGGGAAGTGGTGCCAAAGACAGTTTACTTTCTTGTGACTTACTGACCCCTAACATTCTACCTTGCCATTTCTAGATTATAGTTGGAGCACATAAATTCCCTAATTGATCTTAGCCTTTTGTTGACCCCACCAGAGACTCCCCTTTAGTCACTCCCCTTTTGGAAGCTGACAATTATTGCTTTATGTGTGGATCTTTACCATCTTTCTCTGCGACCCTGAAAATTTTAAGTCTCACATTGGTTTGCCAAATAATTACTGTTTGGGTATATATACTGGTTCTCTGAGAGCACTGGGAGAATTAATGGAGAAGAACAAAGATGAGGACGGAGATGGAAAGAACTAGGTAGAATGATGAGAGAACAGCAGAAGGGACTGAAAGCAGGAGGGACTGAGAGGAGCTAAGTGAGAACAGAAAAGAAACTGTGTAGATAGAATTGATTGAGAAGAATAAAGTGAATGGACTAAGGAACTCAATGGGCTCAGATTCATTGAATATCCTTCACATTAGTATATTGGTGAAATTACTAAGGCCACTCCACGTAGTTAAAAGGAGATTTATTTAAAGGCGTAACTCACAAATGAAGGGATAGGTAGATGATGGGTTCTGGAAGAGACGCAGCGCAGTCCGGCGGTGTTCTCTGGAGAACTTTCCTCGGTCTACCTCTCGCGTCCCGGTCCAGGAAACAAGAGAGCGCCACACATCCCGATCTCAGGTCTTCAGCCCTCCCTTGGCCCCGCCTTGTAGGCGTGATAGTTATGGAAGCCTCAATGGGGGTTGGAACTTTCAGACCAAAGCTGGAATGGCTACCCACTACATTAGTATCCTTAGCTGTTGTAGCATCTGTTCTGGACCCTGATAGAAATCTCCTCAAGGTAGGCACTTGGGGGGAATTGATTAAGAAACATTTGGGGTGTGTGTGTGTGTGTGTGTGTGTGTGTGTGTGTGTGCGCGCGCGCGCGCATGTGTTTGTAGAAGCTAGAAGAGGGAGCGAGCCTTGGAATGGAAGTCACACACAGTTGTGAAACAATGTGTAAGTGTAGGAAATGGAACCTGGGTCCTCTGCAAGAGCAGTAAGAGCCATCTCTGCAGTCATAGTGTTAGGTACATTCTAAATTGACTCCCACACTCTGTAGTGTTGCCTTGTGCCCATTTGATAAGACCTGAGATGAAAAATAATGACATTGGTTCTTGAAACAAACTTTTGTCTGCTGCAATTGCAGTGAGTGCTCTAATTGCTAAACCATTTCTGTAGCCAATAAAATTTATTTTGAAGACACCCATAATATGTTATTTGTGCGGAATTTATGGAAGTTAAATATTTCTTATCCTATAGACAGTTTAATCAAGGAGATTTTTAAATAATGCAAAAATAAAACATTGAACATTTAAAAATATATTAAATAGCCTTTGGGGGGGATATAGATATTGTGACAACTTAAAATTTATTTTCTTTGTTTCTTACTTCATTTATTTATATTAGTAGGGGATGTTGGCATGTATGGCCAGTCATAAGTGTGGATTTCAGAAAACAACTCATAGAAGTCAATTTTCTCCTCCACCACGTGAGACTCAAGGATTGAACTATGGTCATAAAGATAGGCAACAAGAACTTTTACCTGTTGAGACACTTCACTGGTTCCTGACTTCAGATGTACGTCTCCCTTCCTAACTAGGTATCATTTTCCAGCATCATGTCTTCATTCTGCAATGAGAAACTTTTCCAAAAACATTTGCTCTGTCTTTTCTGCTGTCTGAAATGGTCGTGTATGACACATTTTGTTAATATTTCTGCTTGCTTTCACATAAATTCCTTCCTGTGTCCTTTTATTGTACTCTACTAGAATAAACAAAGAAGGAGAGCCTGTGAATACTTACTTAATCCGCTGGAGCTTTGTGTATGTTTCCCTTCATCAATGATTTACATTTCCTCTTGAGAACAGACTGCTTCCACTGCCTCAGTCCTGACTGATTCTTCCTGTGGAAGAGACAGTCATGTAAATAGCTATTTCCCTGAAATGCCTTTTTCTCAAGTTTAATCACACTGGGATGCTTTTATCTGGAAACTAAATTCCCTTATTTTGCTGAATTGAGCTTTCAGTAAAAACAACCCAGGTTTAATCTGTAAGTTGCCAACCCTTTTTTTTTTTTTTCTTTTAGTCTCCTGTACTTAGATGAAGAAGAAAATATTTTGAGAATCAAAATGCGTTGGACAATTTTAAGAAAGTTGGTAAAACAATATCCACCCCCACTGCTGACAGTAATATTATTGGTTCCTGCACCATAGCATTCTTAGGAAAAAAATGAAGTAATTCTGTTAATATGAGAAGAAAATTAATAGATCCTGGAAATTGTTTCCCTGATGTGTTAGAGACTATCATTATCCAAAAAGGCCTTAGTAACCAATGTACAGAAGTTGTGCTCTTTACTTTTCTGACAGAAAATGACTTGAACAGGTGTTTCTTGGGGCTCCGAATTTGAGGGTACAGTTCTTTAAGATGTGGACGACAGCATCAAGGTGGCGACAACTCTCTGCTGGAGACAACAGTGCTATCTGTTTTGCTCAGATCTGAGTGAAAGAGGAAGCAGAGAAAGGGGATGGCCATTACTCAGCTCCATTTCTGTTGTTTTGTTTCGTCCTAGACCCAGCTCACAGGATGGTGCTGCCTGCGTTTCTGGGTGTCTCCCTTTCCCAGTTAATCTTCTCTCACATGACCCTCACAGACACATCCAGAAACAGGTCTTCCCAGAGAGTCTAAGTCCAGTAAAGTTGTCAGTGAAAGGAAGTGTTCACAGGTTCCCACAGTATGGTCCAGGGATTTTTCACAAGGAGGAAGCTTCATTCTGTAGACAAGGAGTCTGAGAACTACACAGGCTCGCGTTTACCATCCAAATCAACTGGTAATAGGGACCACAGAAAGAAAAGGGTGTGATTTGCACTTGAATGACAAACCAGTGCAGTTTCAGGGTTTCTCTCTGCAGGCACAAATGCTGATCTCTCATCCCCTTCATAGGTTGCAAGTCTTAGCAGACATTGTGTTCTGGAAAGGGACATTTTGTTTAGGGTGTCACTAACAAGGAAAGCTTGTTTCTTCTGAGTATTTCCATTACTGAAAATCTAGTTCTAAATCATGCTTTGATTGATTCCGGAGGCTATACCTAAATGATCATTTAAGGGTTTTCCTTAAAATCCAATTTCACTAAAAAAAAAAATCCAATTTCACTAAAGCATATGACATTCCTGGAAAAAAGATCTAATGTGCCAGTTGCTAGCAACCACAGTAGTCAACTCACAACCAACTGTAGCTCCAGCTCCTGCTTCTTAACTCATCAGGTGCCTGCACTCACTTGCATATCCTGTGCCATCCCAGACATGTACAACAATTTTTGATGGTTTATTTTTGAGATTGTAATTTAACTACCATATCTCTCCGTTTCCTTTTCTCCCTTAAAACACTCCCATATATCCCTCCATGCTCTCCTTCAAATTTATAGCCTCCTTTTTCATCAATTGTTATTGCATGCATACATGCATTTTTATATGCATATATATTCCTAAATATAATCAGTTGAGTCAATATAGTGTTATTTTTATGGGACTGACCGTTTGTCACATAACAACCAATTAGTGTTCTCTTCCCTGGGAAGGATCACCTCTTCCACTCCCAGCTTTATACTCTGTTGCTTGTAGGTCTTTCTGTAGTGCTGATGCCTCATGGGCTTTTCCCCATCCAGGTTAGTATGTTCATTTGTGTCCTCCTTGTTCAGCTCATGTTTGGACATTCACATGTATAGCTTATGGTGGTACTATGCAACCTTACTGCGAAGCCCCTCATCCTCTGTCTCTTATATTCTCTCTGCCACCTCTTTTGCACTATCCCCTGAGCCATGGTTATGGAAATGATTTGTGGATGTATCCCTTGGGAATGAGCTCCACAACTCCCCATTTTGATTCGTTGTGGTTTCCTGTAGTCGCATCTCCTTCTGTTGCAGAGAACTTTTCTTGGTGAAAGGTGAAGACTACAGCTATCTTTGAGTACAAAGACAGATGTTTATCGACTCTTTTAGAGATTATGCTGGCTTAGTAAATTCATGGTATTAGATTCTCCCCCAATAACCATGGCTTCAGTATCACTAAGCATTTTTTTTTTCCTTTCTCAAAAATTTATCTCAGAAGCAGGTCAGATAGACTGCAGGACTATGGTGGAAAACATTCTATATTATTAACATCGATCATTTGTAAATTCTACTTATACATTTGCCAGGTAATTATGTAGAATATATGGCTCATGTACTCTAAGAGAATTTTAAGGTAATTATGAGTCTTGTCTTTAAAAGTTGTTTATTCAAAAGGACAAGAACAGTTTTATATATGATACATATAATAAAATAAAGTTCTACATATGACATTTGTACGTGTGTATGGAGAAAAATAGAGCTTGACCTGGTAATTCTATTTTTGAGGTAGAAAAGCTTCCCATCCCATTGACATTCATGAACATCTTAATTAAACTCATGAAATGTAAATCACAGGACAAAAGAATCTGATTATGCATCTATAGCAGTTCACAGAAAATGTTATTTATGGTGATTACAATTTAAAGCCTGCATGCCATCTGAATAGGAGAAGGGGGGACAGGAGCACTTCTCCAAGGAGGAGGACAAATGACTTTTCAAAGAAAGAATTTTGGAAAAGATGAATGGTCCCTTAAAAAGCAAAGGATGTACAGTTGATGGTATACCATTGACAGTTGCTCCAAATCTGTGATTCTGAGAATGGTAGTGTTGTGGTTCCTCGGGTCAGGCATTATGACAGTCACTTTTGAGACTCTGCTGTTAAATAAAGGACTTTCAGACACTCACATGTCTTTGTATTCAGGAATCTTTCTATTGCCAGTAGGAATAGAGGTTGAAGGCCTGTGGATGTGGCTCGGTAGTTAAGATGCTTCTTATAGAGGACCTGAATCCAGTTCCCAGAACCTGGTGGCTCGTAACCATTCATAATATAAGTTCCAGATAACCTGATGACATATTTTGAATTCTGAGCACAACAGGTATATATGCAGTACATATTCATGCATGCAGGCAAGAAATGCATTTGTTTAAAATAAGGATTAGATTTTAAGCCAGAAGTGGAAATCAAGGCTATAAACAGATATAACTTATTGGGGATCGCTTTAGTTTTACCAACAAAAGAAAAAACACAGGCAGTTTGTCTTAAAGGAAATCATAACTAAGTTATATTTAAATGACTAAAGGCAGAATTTTTTCAGGAACAGTAGTGATATGGGAAAAGACATGTCAATATGGAGTTGGGATACACTCTGAGTGAAAGGAGGACTAGGTGGGATGAAAAGCCAAGGATTAGGGCAGAACCCAGAGGGCACAAAAGTAGCAAGCAGTAATTCTGGCTAACTCACCTATCAGCATATCAATGGACACAGCCACCCAGTATGTTCTCAGGAGACAGGAATTTCTTAAAAGGAATAATTTTTTTTTTCAAGGGCTGGTGAGCTTATACAGACAGTGACTCTGGTCTCAGATCTCCAACTTACAGAGCTTGGAGAAGAAAAGAGGAGCAGAAAGAAAAGCTATTTTTTGAAGCAGAATCTTTTTTTATCCAAGAGGTGTATCCCCATCTTACTTCTCTGGAGTGTAACATTGAACCTTGACCTCCACTGGCCAGCTCCTATAATTCTTTTAGATGGATGCATTCATAGAATAAGTCTGAGAAGTCTTACAATAGTCTTTAGACTGAACTGCTGAACTCTGATGAGAACGCATGTCCAGTGACATGCCATTTCACAGACTCTTGTACCAGACATGCTCAGGAGATCAGGGGATGAGGAATTTTACCAGCTGTCAAAGGAGATTGTATATGAAGGATGGGGGATGCTGCTCTCTTTTAGTACAAAAATGATTAAATGAGCTGAGAACAAACATTTATCATATTCTTTTTGATTATGGATGCAAAGCTAGTAGCTGCCTCAAGCTCCTACTGTCATGACTTCCTCACCATTATTGGATTATAACCACAAACTGTGAGCCAAAATAGAACCTTTCTCCTGTAATTTGCTTTTGCCAAGGGCCAAGCAAGGTATTTTACCACAGCTAACACAAAAGTAATAAAGCAGCAATTTATGTGAAATCAGGGCTGGGAGAAATGGTAGTATATCAAGAGCAAATGAAGCTCCTGGGATTGGTTATAGACAATGAGTGCCTTTGATATCTTTTTCTATGCTTCCTTTCTTTCTTCTTTCTCTTTCTTTTTCTTTCTCTTTCTTTTCTTTTCTTTTTTCTTTTTTTTGTTCACATTCAGATCTCATCTACTGGTTTGCGTGTGAATACGGCTAAGAGGAATGCTGTAGACAGCAAATGATGTTAAAAATCTAAATAATTGGAAGAAAGTTAGCAACCCAGAAGAACTCAGTCCTCTGATGAGGTCAGAGCCTCTGTGGAGAACAATGGAGATCGTTAGGGGAAAGCTTTGCCGCAATGGCTCTTGAGTGGACTGAATTGCTCAGTGAGATTTTCTATTGAAAAGAAGTTGTCAGATTCTTCACATTCTCCTTTCCTAATTAAGCATTTGAATTTGAGTTATAATTTCAGACAAAAATGAGGGTAATGAAATTCTGAAGAGTAGAATAAAAGGATAATTTTAAAACCTTAATGAAAACAGAAAATAACAGCAATTTAGAGAGTTCATCGACATCCGTTTTACAGTTTCTAATTGGTAGGCAATTAGCATGTGATTGTTCCATCTATGTGGCTTTGAAGAAAGTTGTTTTTTTTTTCATATTTTGCTGCACACAGTTGAATTCTTAGTATGTTCTGTCTGCTCCTTGTAAAATCTGTGAATCTTTTCTCATAAGTGTCATTTTTCTTCTTTGTAGAAGATTTTATTTGTGTGCACATGCACGCACACACAGGAACACATATAGGTGCCCATGGAGGTCAGAAGAGGGCATCAGAACTGGCGGTTGAGTTACAGACAGTGTGAGCCTCCTAGTATGGATACTAAGAACTGAACTTAGCTCCTTTGCAAGTTCAGGAAGCTCTTAAAACTACTGGACCACCACTCTGTGTTTTATTCTTACATGTACAGAAAACAAGAATTTCACAAGCATTACCCCAACACAGAGTACATGTAAATTAAATATGCAACTCTCTTATGAAATTTTTTTGGAAATACAACGTGAGTTTTGGTTACTGTAACAATGTTCACACTAATTTTAAAGGAAATGAAATATTCCTTTGTACCAAAATACATTTTAAATTGGTTAAAAAAAATCACTCCATTAAAGGTTAATTTATATAGGGATTGTGAGATGGCTCAGTTGTTTAAAAATACTAGCTGCTCTTGCAGAGGAACCAGGTTTTGTTTCCAGTACTCATACAATGGTTTACAAGTGTCCATAACTCTATCTGGCCTCTACAGGGACCAAGCATGCATGTAGTATACAAACACAAGCAGACAAATTTTCATACACATAAAAATTTAATGAAAACCATTATGTAAACATTAATATATTTTTAATCATTTAAAAAATACGTACATATATTTTGTGTATACGTGTTGACAGAAACATGCTCCAAAAATTTCTCCTTTTATCACAATACACTTGTTTTAGATAGAATTTACATATGAATATAGATTAAAAGAAGACATAGAGTTATGTTCAGTTATAATTTCCAGAAAAACCTTGATCTATCAGGAAGATGTTTTCTGAACAATCCTAATAACAAGTCAATATCACTGTAACTATTATACAATTCTCAGTAGTAATAACAAGAAAGCATTGCAACCTTTTTCCACATAAATTTTTTACATCATATAGGGGAGACAGCTTCATTTTCTCTAATATAGAATGTTGTAATGATTAGCAAGCTTAAATTATTTTTTTAGACAAACCTTGAAAGTGTAGTCAAACTCCATCATCAGTTTTTGAGTGTACCATTCATTTAGAATGGTTCTTCATATTTTTCTTTGCAATTTTCTTCTCCTTTCACTGACAAGTGGCATGTATCCATTTGTCTATACTTGTATTTTAAAGCCTAATAACATACCAAGAATATCTGGATGGATGACTGATAGTAAATAGATATGGGGAAAGACAACACACATTTTCATTGTTGGTGGAAGTGCCAAGTGGTAAAGCCACTACAGAAATTAGTGTGGATTTTTTTTCAAGACTATAAATAGTACTGCCATGTGACCCAGTGAAACTGTTCCTGGTTATGCACTTAAAGGATTCTATGTGCTACAACTGAGATACTTGTACATACAATTTTATTGCTGCTCTATTCATAATAGGAAGAAAATGGAGTCAGTCTCATATCTATCAACTGAAGAATGGATAACAGAGTGCTGCATGTGTGTTCAATGGAATTTTATTTTACTGTAAAGAAAAAATGAATTGTATTTACGTGGGGGTAAATATAGAAGATAGGAAAATAGAAAGGACCATGAGAGGTTAAGAAAGAGATTTTAATGGAGTGGTGTAGAGATGGTAATAGAGCACATGTGAGATATAAATTTAAAAGGGAATTTTGGAAGTGTGAAGGTGTAAGTGGACATGAAAATCAGGAAGATGAAGGAGAAAAATCACAAGGGTGATGGTCACCTAAAAGGAAATACATATGAAATGCTATAAGAAAGCCTCTACTTGGTGAGGTAATAAGAAAATTAAAAATTTTAAAAACATTTAAAGCCTTTGTCAGATTATCTGGTCCCTTAAGGTGCTCAATAAAGTAGTCATGTTGATTCATGCTTAAAATATATCCGGTTAAAAACAGTAAGATACTGGAAAAATTATCTCTGCCATGTGGCTGCTTCAAGTTAAAAGTTGGCTTACAGTTGAATGGATATTCTTCAAACTATGTGATATTCAATAGGTCATGTCTAGGAGGACACAGCCAAACCAGGGTTCTGTTTTCCTCTGGTTTCTCAAATATCTATCTCTTGTCACAACTAGTGCTAGAAAACATGTTAAAATGACAGGTTCTTTAGAAACAAGGCACTAAGCAGTCCAGTTCTGGCTACTTTACTATCATTCTTACAAAACGTTGGCTTCCACAAGAAAGTCTTTGAGGGCTCAGGAGATGACTGTTTAAAAAGGATGCAATGACAAGTGCTATTGTTAGCATTAGAATCCCTTCTCTGTATAAAGCAATCTTCATTACTTAACCTCTAGTGTTAACTCAGAGACATCCTGCATTAATGGATTTTTCAGAACCTCTCAACATAGTTACTGGTGATGGCTGGTGCCATCCAGCCCCTGATTGAACTCTTGTCTTCCCCACACCTGACTGTGTGTGAGCAGGCAGTGTGGGCCCTTGGTCACATAGCCAGTGATGGCCCAGAATTCAGAGACAATATAACTTCCAACAATCCCGTGTTAACAGGTGTCACTAGAAGTGTTCACCTTGGTGGCAACACACAAAATCAGTCAGGACTCAAATTGTCTCTCATAGATGTCTAAGTCGAGCTAGTTAAAGCAGTGTGGAGAAAAATGGGAATGCATTAGTTCACATGCCTGAGGAAACAGGCAGTCCTGTTGGCATTTAAAAGTCTGAAATGCCTATTTCTATTCTCTGCTCTTCATTTAGTTTACCAGTTCATTTGAGCTTTGATCATTTTATGTTTATTTTCCTGTTTCTAGAAAGCATACCTTGGTTACAGGGAAACACAAGGTTATACTATCTAATATTCATAAACAAAGAGGAAGGAAAATGTATACCAGGTGTTTGGAGAGAACGCATATATTTCTTGATCCATCAGCACAAAGGCAAGAACAAGACAAACTATAATAATTAGCAATTATTGGGCTGTATTCCCAATTCTACAGGCAAAATACTGAGGATGCAGTCTTCTTAAGCCAACAAGAACACAGAGAAGATTCATTCCCCATGGCAACAGGTATCATATTTTCAGATGATCCAAGAATAAATGAGCAGAAAAATGCATTCAAGTAGCAGAGATGTCCAGCTCTACAGTTTTTCTCATTTCCTTTGATATCCACTTAGATGGGAACTCTTTAAGCACAATAGCCTCTTTCAGTAGAGTGTCTCCCCTTTCGTTATTGGCAAAATAAACATATATTCAAGGTTGTAGAGATCTTCAAATTTTTTCTCCAAAGAAAAATAATAAAAGGCATAGAAATTCTCATGTTCTGAAGCATTTTCTCTTTAGATTCTGTCATAATCTACATCTCTGTTACATAAGCAGAGACAGTTGAATTAGGATTTTCTTTTTTGGGGGGGGCGAGTAAAGGGTTTATTTCACACACAGTTTCATATAGCAGTTCATTAGCAAAGGCTGTGAGAGCAGGAATCGCAGGCAGGAGTTGATGCAGAGGTCATGGAGGGGTGCTGTTACTACTGGCTTACTCCCTCTGGTTTGCTCAGCTTGCTTTCTTATAGAACCCAGGATTAGCAGCCCAGGCATAGCACCACCTACAGTTGGCTGGGCCTTCTCACATCAATCACTAGTTAAGAAAATGCCCTTCAGGCTTTACTGCAGCCCGATCTTAAGTGAGGTTTCCTCCTCTCAGATGACTTTAACTTGTGTCAGGTTAACATGAAACTAGCCAGGACGCGCATGTACCATCATTCCCAGCTAAATTCTTCACTTTCAATAATAAGACATAAAAATAAATGAGGAAACAAAAGTTAAAGGGTCCTAGGCAGTTAGATTAAACACACATTCATTAAACACAGCAACCAACAAGAGTTGGATACACATTCATTTTCAAATGTTCATATTCATTTCAAACCATACAGTGTAAAACAAGTTTGATAAAGTTTAATAGTATTAGCATCATATAAAATATGGCAGCTAAACACAGTGGAGTGAAATTATAAACCATTTCAAGAAGTAAATTTGAAAAATTAGCACATATATAGAGATTAGACAGCACATTGTCCTATAAACAGTAAAATTCACAAGACAATTTAGAAAATACTTTGAGATAAAATGAAAATTAGAGCATAAGGTATAAAAATCTGTGTGATGCTGCTAAAACAATAATGAGGCAAGAATTTAGTTTTAAATTCATACTAAAAACTATCTCAAATCAATAATTGGATTTACTATATGGACAAGGTACAACAACAAACACTACGTGTAAAGTCAACCAAAGTCAAACATATTCAAGATTAGTGAAGTAAAACAGGACATTAAAAAGCAAAACAGAGTGAAGAATCCAATTGCTACCATAAAGATCTAAGAAGCTTCTGCCCAGATTACAGGTAGGAGAAGGATAATAAATAAATGTCATGGACAACTCCATGCTGATGAAGTAGGTACTATACAGGAAGTGAGTAGACCTCTGCATAGATGAGAATTATTGAACTGTGTTATAAAGAAATGAGAAAACTGGGAGGAGTTGTAGCTAAAGATAGAATTAGTCAATTCAAAATTCCTAAAGAGGAAAGCATAAGCCCGAAGGCTTCACTTCATTGTATTAAAATTTAAAGAATTACTATCTACTTCTAATAATCTCTTACAAAAAAGACATTATTTGAGAATATTATAATCCTAATATTTCTTTAATGTTATCAAAATGCTAGACAATAAAAAAAAAAACTCTGTGGACCATTATCATTAATGAATATAGACATGAAAACCCAAAAAAAGAAGAGCAACTCAATTAAACACAACATAACCGACACTCCAGCTCCAAAGAGATTCTTCTCAGTGATTCAAGCTTAGTTCAAAATCTGGATATCAGTGAATAGAATAGAATAGAATAGAATAGAACAGAATAATAGAGTAAGATAATCTCTTCTCATTTTTCAATAAATTCACAAAGAACTTCCTTGAACAAAATCTACAGTTCTTTCACAATAAAATACCAAATAAACTAATAAAAGGTAAGGCCTTCCTCAGCATCATAGAGTGCTCTCTCTGAGAAACCCCAAGTTGATATCAAATATGGTGGGGAAAAGCTGAATGCTTTTCTCTAGTTGTAAGAGCAAGACAAAGACCTCCACCCCTGATACAGTATTGTAGAGATTCTAACCTGAGAAATCAGGGGCCAAACATCCAAACATAAGGCTTTCCAACTGCAAAATAGTAAGTAAAGCGATAGAGAAATATCACACTATTATACATAGACATGTGCAAAGAAATACTATATATAAATTGAGCTATTCCAACAAAGTTGTAGGATACAAGATCAGGTTAAAAGAATATTTTTATGTATTAACAATGATTTCATCCGGAAATGGAATTAAAGGGACAATTAATTATGTTTTAACTGTATAAATACACTTAGGACTAAATTTTAAAAGTAAGTATAAAGTGGGGGCCATTGGGGTGGCTCAGTGGGTAAAGGTGCATGCCACCAAGCCTGACCTCTCAAGCCTGATCCTGGGAACCACAGGGATAAGGATAAAACAGACTTAAGCAAATTGTCCTTTGACCTCCATCACTACCCTTAATAAATTAAAATATAATTAATACATTAAAAAGGCTTATCTATTAAAGAGCATGATACCATTGGAGAAAAAAAATAAAGAAAATGTAAATAAATAAAATGGCATTGCTAAATAAATAAAATGAGATGCAAAGATTGGAAAATTTAGTATTAAGATACTCCCCTAATTGAATCACAGTTGTCAAAATCCTACTAGAGTTCTTCAAAAACTGGCAGGTTGATCTTAAACAACCATATAGAGAACTAAGGAGCATAAGTGTTTAAATGAATTTGGAAAATAGAATTTAGAAAACAAATGTAGATGATTCAAATTTTCATTGTCAAAATTGGTTTCAAAACAATAGTTGGTGTCTATCAACTTATAGACAGCAATGTGATAGAATGGAGAGTCCAGAAAAGCTGTATGTTCCATAAGTTGATTTCTGATAAGGGTGCTAAAAGATAATGAGGAAAAGACAGCCTCTTCTTACCAAATAGTGCTTCACATTGGTAGAGCTATCAACATGGCAAAAGTGGAGCTGGACTCCTTACCTCATAATGCTGTGGGATGTTCTCTATGCTGTGAATGTGTTGCTCTGATTGGTTAATAAATAAAGTGCTGATTGGCCAGTAGCCAGGCAGGAAGTATAGGACGGACAAAGAGAGAGGAGAATTCTGGGAGGAGGAAGGCTGAGACAGAGAGACGCTGCCAGCTGCCACCATGAGAAGCGAGATGTAAGGTACCTGCAAGCCGTGATCCATGTGGCAACTTATAGACCAATAGATATGGGTTAATTTAAGATATAAGAACTAGATAACAAGAAGCCTGTCGTGGCCATACAGTTTATAAGTAACATAAGTCTCTGTGTGTTTACTTGGTTGGGTCTAAGCGGCTGCGGGACTGACAGGTGAGAGAGGTGAGAGAGATTTGTCCTGACCATGGGCCAGGCACGACTAGGAAAACTCTAGCTACATCATACCATATCCAATGTACTATAAAAGATACAACTTAATGTATATACAAGAATTCCTGTACCAGGAATTTAGTTCACCAATAAAAAAGCAGTGAGAGGCACAGCATGATTAGGTCTTGAAAACTCTGACCTCATGAATGGACAAAGGTTATTTTTACAAGAGAAGTTAGTTACTGAGAGGATGGCTTCATTATAAAAATGTGTTTGGACCTTCGTGATCACTTGTGCCCCACTGCCCCTCTACCACGAGATGATTCAACAGCAAACACCTGTTTGCTCCTCAGATGACAGAAAGAATTAGGATTTCATAACCAGAAAAGACCTGTGAGACCCTTTATCTCTCAAGATACTCAATGAATTCTGAATTTGTAATGGGAAACCAACTTTTTTAAAGGTTTGTATATTTATATTTTAGGAGATTAATCAGATATATGTAATACGATAATCCAACATGTCTTTTGTTTTACTTCTGTGTGTTTTAATTTTAGAAGAATATGTCTCTGCACAGCACCGTTATCTTCGATAAGAAAGGAATTTCAAAGACAAATATTGTTGGGCAATACAGCTGATAAAGCAAAGGCCTCACAGGGGACTTGTCCTAATTTGCTATCTATTGTGGTTTAAAGAAGTTCAAAATCAACTTCGAAAGGAAGGAGTTTTTTTTTTTAACTTACAAGTTACAGTCTCTTGAGGGAATTGAAAGCAGGAACTGAAACAAGATAGGAACTGAAACAAATGCTGAGGAGAGGTGCTGCTTACTGACTTGCTTCTCATAGCTTACTCAGCCTGCTTTCTTATACAGTCTAAGACCACCTGCCCGTGGGTATCACAGCCATAGCTGTCCAGATCTTCCCACATCAATCATTAGTCAAGAAAATCCCCCACAGACTTCTCTAAGAGCCAATCGGATGGATATAATTCCTCATATAAGGTAACTTCTTTCAACATAATTCTAACTTGCATCAAGTTGATAAAACTCAGCAGTTCAGTACCAACTTTACTCTCCTAGAGCAGGAACTATTTCCAGATTCATAAAATAGGCTCAGAACACAGCTTCTAAAATGTCTGTGTGCCCAGAAGCTCATACATAGCACATGACATTGAAGTCTCTTCCTCCATTAACAGCCATTGACAGATTCTCAATGCTTAGATTGTGAGAAACGACTCATCTGAAAACCCTGGGAGGTGAAGGTAAGGATCCTGTTTTTCTGTAGCTCATTTGTGGGACTCCTGGAAAAGCTGGATGCAGCAATAATTCCCATGCTGCTGGCCTTACTGGAAAAGCCCAGGAGGAAACCAGCTATTGAGTGTTTGAATGAAAGAGGCCGAAAATGTCTGTTTTTTTCTTATCCCTGCTGATTGTGTGAATGTTCAGTCTTCTAAAGTGACTGTTTGATGGATCTGTATTTTCTGGTGTGTTTATGTTTGTTGTAGATGTGGGAGCTGGGAACCAGAGAGAGCAGGTGAGGGAGAGAGTGATGGAGTAGGCCAGCTGTGGCATTCACATACTACACACACACACACACACACACACACACACACACACACACTCCTGACTCTCTGGTCTTTCAGCTCCCTCCTACTGTGTGCTCTGTCTGTATCCAGTGCTAAAAGTTTATCTGTAAGCCTTCTTTGTTCTCAGCTTACTCTGTTCCCCACTTACCTACCCACCCCAATGAATTCAGTTTTACAGGGATTTAGGTGTGTTTTAGGCATGGATAATATTAAAATGTTGTTTTTTGCTGTTCATTTCAATGAAAAGCTGGCTGTGGTGTTGGGTTATGGATACCCCTCTTCTACCCCCAAGCATGCTTATTTAAAGGTTTCCCCCCAAATGTCCATGTCAGGCAGGCCACCCAGCCATGTGACAGAGAAAGGAGAGCAAAACAAGACAAAAGGATAGACTATTCCCAATGGGCATGATTGCTACTCATCTCATACTCTTTGGTTTTAGTTTTAACTCTCTAAAACTTCTACTAAAGTATGGCTCTTATCTTGGGATCTGTTAAGACTATCATGCAGACTTTCTGCACCTCAAGGTTTATAAGTTTATTGGGTATAGTTAAAGATCTGTAAAATTTTTAAAAAAAATGTTAACTTAAAACTTATAGCATGAGGGCTAATGGTTGAAAATCTATACATAGGCAATCTTAATTTACTGCAGCATACTGTATGTATAACTTGAATTCAACTCTTGTTTAAAAGAAATAGATGTTTTTGAACAACAGTGGGTCTCCAAGATGTTTTGGATTGGGTGAGTTTTTGTGTGGTGATTCTATTCTGAGAATAGTAATAACAGATGAGTGTGGTGATATTGTGTTCCTCAAAATATTGTGCACACTAATAAACTTATGTGGGGTCAGAGAACAGAACAGCCACTAGATACAGAGGCCAGAAAATGGTGGCACACACACCTTTAATCCTTGGGAGGGAGAGATCCATCTGGATCTCTGTGAGTTTAAAGCCACACTGGAAACAGCCAAGCATGGTGACTCATGCCTTTAATCCAAGGAAGTGAGCCTTTAATCCCAGGAAGTGATGCCAGAAAGCAGAAAGGTATATAAGGCATGAGGACCAGGAACTAGACTGGTTAAGCTTTCAAGCTTTCCAGAAGCAATTCAGCTGAGATTCATTTGGATAAGGATACAGAGAGGCATCCAGTTTGAGGAAATAGAATCACCTGAGGAATTGGCGAGGTGAGGAAGCTGTGGCTTGTTCTACTTCTCTGATCTTCAAGCATTCACCCCAATACCTGGCCTGGGATTTGTTTTTATTAATAAGACCTATTAAAGTTCATGCTACAGGTGAGGGAAAAATCATAAAAACAAAGTTTAAATTGGGAAATAACACTGAAAAAGCTATGATGATTAAAAATGGAATAATTTTTATTCCTAAGGAAACACAAATGAGATTTTGTTTACTCTGTTCAGTAACTGTTTGCTTTTTTTTTCCGAATATAGCTAAATAGTGGGTCTTCTGCATGTAAGCTTTATCTCAGAACAATGTCAGGGGTTAAACCGGAGTGTTTGTCTTTGAATGTTCCCCGAATTCATTGAGTCTGCAACTGTCAGTGGTTGATATATGCAAAGATTCTTCTAGTAATTTAGCCAATTCTAATTTTCACTTTAAACAAAGGGCTATGGCCAGATACATATCTGAGCTAATAGAATACACCAGCTCAAGACCCATAGGAATAGGCCTAAGAAATCCATTTAAAAGGGCAAAAACATAAAATCCTGCCAGAAGCAGAACCAAGTAGGAAAGCTTCAAGAAGAAAGAAAGAAAGAAAGAAAGAAAGAAAGAAAGAAAGAAAGAAAG
>CABHPR010153714.1:2719-27725 GCA_902168415.1 Peromyscus melanophrys | reverse complement strand
AAGAAAGAAAGAAAGAAAGAAAGAAAGAAAGAAAGAAAGAAAGAAAGAAAGGAAGGAAGGAAGGAAGGAAGGAAGGAAGGAAGGAAGGAAGGAAGGAAGGAAGGAAGGAAGGAAGAAAGGAAGAAAGGAAGAAAGAAAGAAAATCAACCCAGGCGTCCTTTGCTTAGGGCTACTTGTCTCGGGCCAGGTTTGGATACCAACCTGACCAACACTATCATGGAATGGCATTCTTAGTTGGGTCTTCTGATTAAAAATATGACTTAAAGAATACCAAGAGAGGTTTGATGTCATTAGATGAGATCTGACCAAAGTTTTTTGACAGTTTAAGATGTCAGAGCTGTATTATTCTAGATAAAGAATAATGAGGCTTGAGAAACAGTGAACTAGTACGAAAGGAGATAAAAGAAAAATTTAAAATATGGGGAAGTAGATGAGAAGATAAGGAGTTATGGCCACACCTATAAGCACTAAAAAATGAGATATTCTTGTCTAATAATATAACAAGACAGTGGCCTAAACAGTTTGGCAAGAGCCAATGAAGCATCTCTCCTTACCTAAGGTCTATTTTGGCTAATAGAAACTGACTCAAAAATGGGTAATGGGCTAGAGAGATGGCTCAGTGGTTAAGAGCACCGACTGCTCTTCCAGAAGTGCTGAGTTCAATTCCCAGCAACCACATGGTGGCTCACAACCACTTGTAATGAGATCTGGTGTCCTCTTCTGGCCTGCAGGGACACATGTAGGCAGAATACTGTATACATAATAAATAAATAAATCTTTAAAAAATAAGTAATTGGTTTCTTTGTGTTTGCTAAATTTGTTAATCTTTAGTTATTTTGGTAAACTGAGTCATACAAGAACATGTGATATTCTATAATGATGCACGATAAAAGAGTCAAAATTAAGAATCACAGTCTCTCTATGGGCTGTGTTTATGATCTGAAGTTTTTACTTTGCTACTAAAGGAGCTTCGGTTCAAAAATTGTAATTTTTAAGACTATAATTAGGACATTTAGGTTAATAGTCAGTCACCTTATAAATGATTAAATTCTACGACATGCTCAGAACGATTGTAGTCATACAGAGAATAAATCTAATTCATTGATAGGGATAAGCTTTATTTAACCTTCTGTAAATGCTTTCAAGTTTAAGCCTCAACCATCTAACTAAAAACAAGTAAAGTTTATTTAAAGTCAGATGTAGTTAATAGATAGACTTCAAAAACTCTTCAGAGACCTGCTGAATATATTTAAAGTGTTTAGTGAAAAAAGGCTTCCTGTGTCAGACAAAAAGGGCAGCTCCTAGAGGCAGCCCTATGTTCTCCAAAGATGACTGCACCTGGATTGTGGTAACAGCAGCCAGTGGGTGAAGCTGCCCCATGCCTCACCTGCCTCCAGGACTCTGCTGAGACCGTGGACAAGCAGGACACTGGACTGCCCTTCTTGGCCTCACCAAGTTAAGCCAGTCTCTCAACTTCCTCACCCACAGGAAATTCTCTCTGATCTTTGGATCTGGCAGCCAAAGACTGATGCTGCCCTGTGTGGCAGTCAGAGTTAATATTGTCCTGTGTGACTCATGGAGATTGAAGCTGCTGTGGATCCATAGAGATTACTAAGATTTCTGAGGAGGAGACTATGGTAATTGTCCAGGCAGTGGGTGAGTCTCTTTCATTTTATTGATACAGAGGCCATTTGATTTATACTTTCTGTTCAAATGTATCCTTCTCAGACCCCTGATGGTATTGACGGCTAACTGTAGCTTCATCATTTTAGCAGCAGCTGCCTGGTCAATGCATTCCATAAATGAAAATCAGGCCTTGCTTTTTTCTAGAGCTATTTGGTCTCCTGGTGAGAAAGACAAACTCATAAAACAGTTTTCAATATAACTTTTACTATTCCTCTATTTAAAAGAACTTGCTTCGCCATAACTACTCTCAGTAATCAACCATTTGGCTCTCATAATAAATGACTGAATGTAAAAGGAGAAAGGTTTGAGGGTCTGAGAAAATAATTAAAGAACAATAATACAACTGAAAATGATATATAATGTTAAGACTTCAAAGGTTTAGAGTTTCAGCATATTAGTCAACAGAGTTCTGATAAGCTGACTCTGGTAAAGCACTGACTACTATTATAGTTACAAGTGCAAAATTTAAAATATCCTTTGGTTTTTATCTAAGTATAGACTAAAATGTAGCTAGAGTTTTCCTGCCTGGCCCACAGTCAGGACAAATTTCTGTCACTCGCCAGTCCCACAGCCGCTCAGACCCAACCAAGTAAACACAGAGACTTATATTGTTTAACTGTTTGGCCTAATGGCTCAGGCTTCTAGCTATCTAGTCCTTTTTTTTTTTTTAATTTTACAATACCATTCAGTTCTACATATCAGCCATGGATTCCCTTGTTCTCCCCCCCCCCTCCCCTTCCCCACAGCCCAACCCCCATTCCCACTTCCTCCAGGGCAAAGCCTCCCCCAAGGACTGAGATCAACTTGGTAGACTCAGTCCAGGCAGGGCCAGTCCCCTCCTCCCAGGCCTAGCCAAGCTACCCTGCATACATCTCAGGTTTCAAACAGCCAACTCATGCAATGAGCACAGGACCAGGTCCCACTGCCTGGATGCCTCCCAAAGAGTTCAAGCCAATCAACTGTCTCACCCATTCAGAGGGCCTGATCCAGTTGGGGGCCCCTTAGCCATTGGTTCATAGTTCATGTGTTTCCATTCATTTGGCTACTTGTCCCTGTGCTTTATCCAACCTTGGTCTCAACAATTCTCGCTCATATAGACCCTCCTCTTTCTCACTAATTGGACTCCCGGAGCTCTGCCTGGGGCCTAGCCATGGATCTCTGCTTCCAGATCCCTCAGTCATTGGATGGGGTTTCTAGCATGACAATTAGGGTGTTTGGCCATCCCATCACCAGAGTGGGTCAGTTCGGGCTGTCTCTCGATCATTGCCAGCAGTCTATTGTGGGGGTATCTTTGTGGATTTCTGTGGGCCACTCTAGTACTTTGCTTCTTCCTATTCTCATGTGGTCTTCATTTATCATGGTCTCTTATTCCTTGTTCTCCCTCTCTGTTGCTGATCCAGCTGGGGTCTCCCGCTCCCCCAAGCTCTCTTTACCTCGACCCTCGCCCTTCACAGACACTGAGAGAAACAATCAATCAATGGGACCTCTTGAAACTGAGAAGCTTTTGTAGAGCAAAGGATACGATCAAAAAGGCAAAGCGACAACCTACAGAATGGGAAAAGGTCTTCACCAACCCCACATCTGACAGAGGACTGATATCCAGAATATATAAGGAACTCAAGAAATTAGACATCAAAATGCCCAAATGTTCAATTAAGAAATGGGCGATAGAACTAAACAGAGAATTCTCAACAGAGGAAACTCAAATGGCTGAAAGACATTTAAGGAATTGCTCAACATCCCTAATTATCAGGGAAATGCAAATCAAAACAACTCTGAGATACCACCTTATGCCTGTCAGAATGGCTAAGATCAAAAACACTGAAGACACCTTATGCTTGAGAGGATATGGAGCTAGGGGAACTCTCCTCCACTGCTGGTGGGAATGCAAGCTTGTACAGCCACTTTGGAAATCAATATGGTGCTTTCTTAGAAAATTGGGAATCAATCTCCCCCAAGATCCATCTATACCACTCTTGGGCATATACCCAAGGAATGCTCGATCATACCACAAGGGCACTTGCTCAGCTATGTTCATATCAGCATTGTTTGTAATAGCCAGAACCTGGAAACAACCTAGATGCCCTTCAACCAAAGAATGGATAAAGAAAATGTGGTACATATACACAATGGAGTACTACTCAGCAGAGAAAAACAATGACATCATGAGGTTTGCAGGCAAATGGAGGGAAAAAATCCTCCTGAGTGAGGTAACCCAGACTCAGAAAGACAAACATGGTATGTACTCACTCATAGGAGAATACTAGATGTGGAGCAAGGATGACTGGACTGCTATTCACATCACCAGGGAGGCTACCTGGAAAACAGGACCCCAAGAAAGACACGGGGATCGCCCAATGATGGAGAAATGGATGAAATCTTCATGAACAGCTATCTAGTTCTTACATCTTGTTTCTATAAATCTATACCTTGCCACGTGGCTCGTGGCTTACCAGCATCTTCACATGCTGCTTGTCATGGTGGCGGCTGGCAGTGTCTCCCTCTGACTCAGCCTTCCACTTCCCAGAATTCTTCTCCTCCTTGTCCTGCCTATACTTCCTGCCTGGCCACTGGCCAATCAGTGTTTTATTTATTGACCAATCAGAACAATTTGACAGACAGACCATCCTACAGCACTAAAAGGTGCTTCTTATCATTCTAAAAACATCTTTGTCAAATTTCTATTTTTCTCTCTCTTGATATATATATATATATATATATATATATATATATATATATATATTTTTTTTTTTTTTCAGCCCTCTGGACAGAGGAAAATGTGTTAATGCTTTTAACTCAAAATAATTTTTGGATCCCAAAGCTTTTATGATGATTCTGATGTGTCTACTGCCTTTTCTACAATATAAATTTATGTTAAGATTACAAACAGTGGTAATTCTAATATATCTAAAACTGTTATCTCTTTTAGTAAACTTTAAATTCATATAAGTTTCATGGAGTTGTGACTTGGATTCATCTGTCACAGGTCAAATGGACTTCAGATAAGTACTCCTGTCATTCAACAGCCTAAGCTTCCCTTCCTTCTGCTTATTCCTGAGAGGGAAAATTCTTAATGTAAGATTTTCCTGTAAGTTTCCAAACTTTAACTTCTGTCCCTAGTCTGTATCTGTCTCAGAAGATTTTCATTTGACTGACAGATACCATCCATGAATCAGCAGCAGACTACAAACTGCTCCAAAGTGCCATGAGCCCTGGCCTTGCCGAAAGCTGATGTAAACCAGACTAGCCTTTATGATTACTCCTTGTCTCTTCATTTGGGTCAGTGAACAAGATGCTTCAATCCCTGCCTGAACCCTCACCCCGTGGCCTTGGACTAGCATCCAGCCTTCATGGGCCCTGAAAACCACATCCTAATTTCAGCTGAGAAGCAATTACAGAAGAAGTATGTTGCTCCTTATCCTCAACAAAAGGCTGTAATGTTAGATCTAATGGAAACTGGGACCCTACTATAAGGGGCCACACCATTATTCTTATGATTCCCACTGCTATCAAGGTAGACTAGGTCTGTACCTGAATACTTACTCCCAAGTCAAGCATGTCACAGAGGATGATAACCTGGCTGCATAAAAACGGACCATCAACAAGGCATGAGAAGATTGATGGGTAGTAGACTAATAATGTTGTTTTGTCTATGTTCCTTCCTCTTCTTACATGGGATATTTGTCTAGATCCCCATTTAAGAGCAAATTCAAACTTGCCAAAAATGTCTCACAGCCTAGCCAAAAGTTCTCCTAGTGGAACATCCCTTTCTTCACTTCTAGGTCAAAACTGTTTGGTTTGCACGTGTCAGTGAATTACATCCCTGCTATATGCATCAAGCACTCCAAATTTTGTATCTTAGTATTCCTATTCCCCAGATGTTTGTAGCTGAAGGTTCAGCAGGTAGAGAGCACTTGAATTTTCAGATCTTTCCAGGCCCCTGGGGAAGGAAGAAATGTGCAGTTCTTCTACTTTTACTCCGCCACAGTAAGTTTGGAATTGGGAACAGCTGGAGCCACTGTTTCTTTCTTAGAGAATCAGGCACAGCAATGGCTGATGTCGACTGCAAAAACTTAGGGCATCAAATAACCCAGGATTTATTTGCATTAGGAAATTCTTTTTCAAAATTAGATGCGGTCAACTCATTACCTGAGATAGTTTTACAACATGGTAGGGCCCTGGAGCTGATTTATACAAAACAAGGAGATTACTATATGATCTTTGGGAAACTTGCTGCTTCTATACAAATCACTGAGGCATTATCAGGGATAATTTGACTGAAATTAGAAAACCCCTCAAAGAAAGGGAAAAGGCCTTATGAGGAGGAAACAAATGGCTCCCATTTTCCTTCTCAGGTACTTCCTGGCTATTAACTCTGCTGCCAGCTGTCACAGGGTCCTCAGCTCTCCTGCTCCTGCTAATTAAAGTTGGCCTCTGCATCATTAATGCCTTAACCAGATATATAAATTACTACTTAGGAGCTACTAATCTGATGGTACTTAATTTCCAATATGAACAGGTACCCAAAACAGAGTCAAAGATTTGACTCAGGGTATAACTCACAGGTGCTAAGGTAATGGCTAACATTATGTTGATAGCTGGCTATGTTTAAAAGTTTAAAATCTCTTTGCATAAGAGAACTATAAAGCAAAATTAAACCTTCAAATGTTAAGGGCTGTTAAGGGTTAATATTTTTTAATGCTGTTTCTTCTGTAAACTGGCTTTTCTGTGTAGGAGGACCTTCTGCTGGCTGGACAACAATTTGTAACTTTGTATTCTTTGCCCTTAGGAACCCCTAACTGTAGTATAACCTTTCTCTCCCACCCAGCAGTTTCCAAATAGTTGCTCAGAGGTTTATATTAATTACAAATGCTCAGCCAATAGCTCATGGTTGTTATGAGCTAACTCTAATATTTAGATTAAACCATTTCTGTTCATCTATGTATTGCCACATGGCTCATGGCTTTACCTGTCCTCTAGCATGTCTTGTTTCCTGGGCAGATAGTTGGCATCTTCCCTTGACTCCACCCCCTTTCTTCCCATTATTCTCAGTTTGGCTTTTCCTCCTAACTTCCTGCCTGGTTACCAGACTGTCAGCTTTTTATTAACCAATGAGAGTAATACATATTCACAATGTACAGAAGGATTATTTCACAGCATTTCCCCCTTTGTCTAATTAAAAAAGGAAGGTTTTAACTTTGTCATAGTAAGAATATATTTAACAAAAATTTATTAAGAATTACAGTTACAGTATTCAATACATTTGTATTTGACAAAATTAGAGAAAATACTCAATTATCTATCCTATCTTAATGAGTCTTAATGAGTCGAAAGTTTTTTTTTTTTGAGTCTAAAGTTTTACATCTAATTTGCTTTCTATCATAACTAAGGAAAACTACAAGTTTAATTATTTAGTCTTTGACTCTATCAGAGACCCCAGAAGGATGAAATGTTACCTAATGACAGGAACATTCACTCAGTATGTCTGGACAGTCACCCAAGTTTCCTCTGTAATGTTTAGACATCCAACTCTGGCCTACAGGCCTAGCATGTCTGACAGACTTTCCTGTGAAGCAGGGAATTTGGAAGGACTGTCCTACCTTGTCTTGGCAAAGTTTGGCAGTTGCCCTTTTTGTGTCCTGTTGTTCCAGTTGGACAGTATACTGTCAGTAGTCAAGGCTAGGGCAATTTCTTGCCATAATGGCTAGCTTATGCCACAAAGAAAGCAAACTCCATATGTAGTTTCTATGATGCTCATCATTCTCTTTAGAAGTAGATCAGTGCTGTCAGGAGCAGATGTGTCTCATGCCCAGAAAAGTCTTAGGTTATTAAACATATTAAATGCCATGTTCTGTAGGTCTTTGAAGTATTTAAGTACCATATATCTAAATATATCTATGTATGGACATTGAAAACATACTTAACATTATATTTTTAAATGAGCTGTGTAAACACAATACCCTTAACTAGAGTAGAAATATACATACAGTATAACGAAATTAATTTTAAATTTGTATCGATATACCAAAATCTTTTTCAGTGGAAAATATTTAAGATAAATAGTTGTTTTTTAGATTATAGTGGATTTAATAATCTGCCCTTTTATTTTATCATTTCTATATCCCCCTTTTCTTTTTAAAACAAGATCCCTGAATCTAATCTCTCTCTCTCTCTCTTTTATACCATTACCAATAACAACTTGTAACCACCACCCCCCTTAAATGATAGTAAATATCCATTTTTTGGAAATGTGGGTGTAGTTTTCTAGAGTATTTCCTGTTAATTGGGGGCACTGGTAATCTTTGAGGGGATCTTGAGAAAATCAGGATAATTTTTAAGTCTTGGCTGTAGTATTCTGTGAGGCTAGATCATCTCAGTCAGCAGCCTGGAAGCTGTTCTGGGTGTTGGATCACCTGGGCCATTGTTTTCATTGGTATCTGGTCCCCTTGTTATGAAAATATATAAACTTTTAAAGGTAACATACATATCTATATTAGTATAAGTATAGATTATGCATTGTATATGAGTCAGTTAAAGATTTTTTTGTTATGTGTTTGAGCAGGTAAAATCTACATCATGTGTCTTGTAGTTCTTTTAGTTTTTTTTTTTACTTGTAGCCAGGATCTTTCTTGATTAAATCTGATTTTTCTTAACCCTGAATGAATCTATAACCTCTTATTTCCTTTGGAAACAAAAGCATAACCCCTTCCTCAAAGTAACATATATTTTGACTTAAATTTTAAAGTCAGGATGTTTTTAAAATATATAGGTTGGTTTAATCTAGCAGTTTACATAATCTATTGTCTCTTAGCAGCCAAAAAATTCAAAGACAACATAATAACATACAGGATCCAGACTCTTTGTGTATTTTCCATCTTTATTTTTTTTAAATTACTCTACATTTTGGAGACTTTTCTACCCTTTTTCTTTTCTCTCCCAAGCCTACCTATATTTTTTTAAACACACTGTAACCATTTTAGAAGCTCTTTTTGTCTGAATCTGTCCTTACTGTGTATCTGTAACCTTTTCTGTCTGTCTGAGCAAAACCACAAACCCTCAGCACAGCATGTTAGCTCAGCACATTCTGGCAGCTCAAGCACACAGGTGGTGGCTGGGAGATGTCTCTTTGCACTGTAGCTTGCATTAGAGGCAAGAGACTAGGAAACTGTTCTTGGCTCCATTTTAAGACCTTTTTAAAAACTTTCTCAGATTTTATATGGATGAAGTTGCTAAGCACTGGGTGTCACATGTAGTTGGACATTTCTCTTCTGCCCACCAGTTTCCAAATAATCGCTCAGAGGATTAAATTAATTACAAATGCTCAGCCAATAGCTCAGGCTTGTTACTAGTTATCACTCACATTTAAATAAACCCATTTCTATTAATCTGTGTATTCCCACATGTGGTGATATTTTATTTATGCACCCCAATAAAACTTATCCTAGGAACAGAGGAAAAAGCCAGCCACTATATTAAACATACAGCCAGGCAGTTGTAGCACGTACCTTTAATCCTAGCATTTGAGAGGCAGAGATCCATCTGTATCTCTGTGAGTTCAAGGCCACACTGGGAACAGAGCCAGGAGTGGTGGCACATGCCTTTAATCCTAGTGCTAGTTAACCATAGAGGTCTGGAGGTCTGGACAGACAGACAGGAAGTGATAGAGCAGGGTGGAAAGAGGAAGTAAGATGGGAGGGCACAGAAAGGTTTATAGGCATGAGTATACAGGAAGTAGCTCTCTCTTGTCTGAGGATTTTCTAGTCGTAAGAACATGGCTGGCTTCTTTCTGTTTCTCTGATCTCTCAGTTTTCATGCCAATATCTGGCTCTGGGTTTTTTTATTAATAAGACCGATTAGCAATTTGTCTTACAGCCACATGACTTGTGGATTTACCTGTCCTCTAGCATGTTTTATGTCCTGGGCAACTGACTGGTGTCTCTCCCTGATTCTGCCCTCCTTCATCCCATCATTCACACTTCGGCTTTTCTACCTAACTTCCTGCCTGGCAGGTGGCTTGGCAGGTCAGCTTTTTATTAACCAATGAAAGTAATACAAGCCGGGCATTGGTGGCGCACGCCTTTAATCCCAGCACTCGGGAGGCAGAGGTAGGCGGATCTCTGTGAGTTCAAGGCCAGCCTGGGCTACCAAGTGAGCTCCAGGAAAGGCACAAAGCTACACAGAGAAACCCTGTCTCGAAAAACCAAAAAAAAAAAAAGAAAGTAATAGTAATACATATTCTCAATATACAGAAAGATTATTCACAGCACCTGACTGAGGTAGCTTGGCAAATCCCAAGTACCTGGTGTATACCTGGATCCAGTATCTAAATGAAAGCCTCTTCTTTATTAAAATTTATTAATGATCAGACTAGTGAATCTCTGAATGACTCCAGATCCATAACAGTCACAGTTCTTGACATTATAACATTGCAATTGGCATGTATCATTAGATATTTATGTGCAATATGATAATATGATGCACATACAATTTATAATAATCAAATCAAGGTAAGATAATTTCAGTCTACATAAGAACCCATCTCTTTCTGTGCTGGAGACACTCAAATTGCTCTCTTGTAGTTATTTATAAATAATAAAATAATTTGTTAATTCTAATAGTATTGTTGTTTGTTTGTACCTAGTTTCTTTATTAAATTGAAAAAAAATGCATTGTTTTCTGGTCATAACTCTTCCCTGCTCCTCCTACCACCCCAACTACTTCATTCCATACATTTATTTTTCTCTACAAAACAAACAAATGGCAACAACAGCAAAGACTCTCCCCCAAAACCTACACACACACACACACACACACACACACAGAATCCCAAAATCAGAAATCATAAAATATAGGCAAAAATCTTAAATAAGACAAAAAATATCCAAGCAAAACAATATGAGACAAAATGTCTACAAAAATACCATTGAGTTAATTTTGTGTTAAACATCTACTCTTAGGCATGAGCCTTCCCTTAAGTGTATCTTTAGGTGTATTTAATATACCCAGTGAGATTTTTATTGGCAATAACTAATTTTTTTCTTTACAAATACATGTCAGTTGTGTTACTTTTCTCAGCGTCATCCACCTCCTCTGCCTCTTAAAATATTTCTCCCTCCTTTTCTTCCTGAGGGAAGAGGTTTGATGAAGACATCCCTTGCCTAACTGTATTTTGTTATACTGTGATGGTGAACATTTTTATTTAGAGGATGAATTTCTTGTCCTAGAGTTGTAACATCAAAATTGTTTTTAACTTGTATAAGCCATGAGTAAGTTGCTCCTACCTTGAATATACCTTGTCAGCTGACCTGAGATGAACCACTTTCTGATGCAGTTGCACTATTCATTAAAAAAAAAAAGCTGATTGTTACAAAATATTTTCTTGTCTCACCTATTTTTAGAAGGTAAGAGATCACAAAATTAAACAGTCTAAGTGCTAAGTTCTACTTTTGTATGAAATGCTTGTTTGCTTCCTTGGATGGCTGAGGTACCTGCTGGATATCTCTTACAAAGTCAAGCCATGACCACATCCAGAGAGGAGATGAGTTAATTTGGCTCCTAAAAATTATAACTTGGTGGGATTTGCATTTATAATCCTTTGAGAGCAATAACCTGGGCCTTACCTAAAGAACTCTGGTTTGGTCCTCACCAGTCTTATCAATAAAATCATTTTACTAAATGCTTTACTAATTCATAGAACCAAAACCTGAGTCAGACTGGTGACTCTTTGAATGACCCACAGCAATCCATCACTCAACCATCCTCTCTGCCCCCTCCTTTCCTTTTTCTTTCCTTCTAGGAACAAAATTCTATTCTTGTCTGTGAAATTAGCCTTTCATTTACTGTCTACAAATGAGTGAGAAGTATCAATTGCTTGTTGTTCTGTGTTTGGCTAATTTCACTTAACGCACTCTCCCAATTCCATTTCTGTATCCATAATTTAAAATATTTGCAGTTGTGTTTATGGCTGAGTAAGATGCCTTTGAGTGTGTATACCACCTTTTGTTTACTCATGCGTCCTCTTAAGACATCGGGATTAATCTTATTTCTTGATTATAATGAAAAAAGTGTTGCAGTATGAAGGGGAACACTTGTTTCCCCCTGATACATGGATATTTGATATGCTAAGTAATACGATATCTTGATCACACTGTAGTTCTAATTTTAGTACTTTTAGGAACCTTGACATTGTTTTAATAGTGACTATATTAATTGGGCTTCAGTTTTTTTCTGCACACACAATTCACCCAATGGGAATGAAAATTTATCTCATTATTTTGGTTTACACCTCTCTGATAATTAATGGCATTGAACATAATTTCAAATAACTTATCAAGTATTAGCATATATTTTTGATATATATTTGTTCAAGTATCTTGCCCATTTTCAAAGTAGATTTCTGTTTGTTTGCCCACTGCTGAGTTGTCAGAGACTCTTACTATTCTGAATAGCAACCCCCTATAAAGGGGAAGAGTTGGTATATGTTTTGTCCCATTGTGCAGATTATCTCTTCATTCTGTTTGATTTGTATCCCATTTCTGTGAACAAGTGTTTTGATTTGGTGTAATTCTATATATCTCCTTTTGTTTATATTGCCCATGCCTTTGGTATGATATTGGAAATAAAAAAAACCGCCTACATTAGTGACTTGAAATAATTCCTTGAGGGTTTCTTCCAGCATTCTCAATTTCAGATTTTATATCTAGGGCTTTGATCCATCTTGAGTTAAGTGTTGGCACACACTTTCTTATTTTAAGCATTGATATTTGTTTTCCCAGAACCAATTTATTGAAGAAACTGCCCTTTCCAAAATGTAAGTATTTGATGTTGGCTTCCATTATGAATGGAGTGGTTTTTTTTTTTTATTTTTTTATTCTGTTGCATTGATCTCTGTCTTCATTTTATGTCTGTGACATGAGACTTTGGTTGTTATTGCTTAAGATGATGTTTTGATGTCAGTTATTGTGATGTGCCTGCATTCTCCTTGTGTATTCAAGATTACTTTAGATATTTATTCTTTTATCTTTCTGTATGTATTGAAAATGTAGTTGAACCAAGAAGATTATTTGGGGAATATAAGCATTTTTACTGTATGGATCATTCCAACTTGTAAATACAGAAAAATCTTTGTAGAATGTTTGTGTTCTCTTCATTCTCCTTCATAAATATTTTGCAAACATTCATTATAGAAATTTCTTACAATGTTGACTAAATTAACATATCCTGTTGCTCTCAGGAGTGGAATATTTGAATATTTTTTTCTCAGTAACTTTAATATTCATGTATAAACAGAGAACTGGTTTATATGTTGACTCTTTAGCCTGAAATTTTAATAAATTTAATTAGTTCCAATAATTTCATAGGGAACATTAAAGTTGTTTCTGTATATAAAATAATGCTATCTAAAAATAAGGACCATTTTCCCCCTTTTTCTTATTTCAGTGTTCTTTATTGATTGATTTATTTTTCCTCTTTCCTATTTGCTCATGTGAGACATCCAGTGCTATGTTAGGTGTGTTACCTGGACATCTTTTTCATATTCCAGACCTTTCTCTTCCCTCTGTACGGTGTTTTCATTATTTCATGTGTTTGCTGGTGGCCATGCCTGTACACACAGTAGCAAAGGAGGATGTTAGGTGTTTTCCTCTATTGCTATCTGGCTTTCCTACCTTGCTCTCACTAACCCCGGTGCTGCCTTTCATTTTTTCTGGTTAGTCTTAAACAAGCCTCTGTGGTCCTCCTGTCAATCCTACATCAAGTTCCCCATCTCTGAGGCTTCAGGGATCCATGGCCGTGCTGGTATTTTATACAGCTACTGAAGATCTAACTAACGCCCGCTGAACTATCTTCCCATCTCCCAATGGCAGATCTATGGAGAAACACTTTTAGCTTTCTTCCAGTAAGTATGATGTTTTAATGGGCTTCTCACATGTACTCTCAATTTTGGTGAGGTTCATTTCCTTTTTACCAGAATTTGAAGGCTGTAATTTTGAAGGTGCTTTAATTTGTATCTCTGCTTGTGGCACTATTAGTGGTGGATTAAACAATTAAAAAAATTGGATCTATTTAAAGGAAATAAATCAGTCTACTTGAAAGGGACTTGGGGACCCTCAATCTTTCTTCCTTTTCCCTTCTTCCGCAACAAGTCTTGTCCCTATGTACTGTGCCACTCAATATAATAAGGACAAAAAAACTCTAGATTAAAATATTGGAAACTGAGGCAAATAAATCAATGTTCTTAAAAATTGATTATCTCAGATATATCTTTTTGTCATAGTGGCATAACCCTAACACAGGAGAAATGTTGTATGATATCAAATGTTTATTGCACTTTTTGAGAAGATCATGTGTTTTCCCTATACCATTCATTTCAAATGATATATTTGTTGAATTGTGTATATTGTGGTATCTTTTGATATCTGAAATAAGTTGCACACTGCCATGGCATATGATTCCTATATGGTCATGGCATATTCACTTTCCCAGTATTTCACACCCATCTTAATACGAGTGTACATTTTTCTTTACTGCTTATGCTCATTTTCAGTGTTGGTGTCAGCATGGGGCTGGGCCTGAGGAATGAAGGTGGAAAATTATTCTCCCTTTTAACGTTTTAAAATAGTTTAAGAAAGGTTAGAAAGATTAGTGATCGTTCTTTTTGTCAGATTTTCACCTTGTATTTATTATTTGACACTTTTATACATCTGAAACTGATAACACCCACACTAAACTCCCTGTCACACTCCCTTTGGACACACCTCAAAATGCCGCCCTTCAACCTCCATGTCCTTTCCTTTTTCCCACCTTACATGTCCTCTTGTAAAAATGATTTTAATATGTTTTAATTGAATTAGAATGACATCACTTTCTTTCTCCCTTCCTCTCTCCTGCCTCTCCCAGCAACCCTCATTTAAACACCTGCCATGATTTTCCACTCTCAAATTGATAGCCTCTTTTTCTTTGCACACACACACACACACACACACACACACACACACACACACAGAGAGAGAGAGAGAGAGAGAGAGAGAGAGAGAGAGAGAGAGAGAGAGAGAGAGAGAGAGAGAGAGAGAGAGAGAGAGATTCTCCATTCCTAGGAATTCCTTTTGCGAAAAACAATTTTTTGACTGAATCAATTTAATTTTGTGGCTACTGATTCATGATTAATCTTCTCAAGCATTGTTCTCTATTTAAATGATTTAATTATTGATGGTTATATTTGTCCAGAAGTTTACCCATTTCTTCCGGGTTCTCCAATATGTTGGGGTATCTGTATTAACAGAAAGTATTGTTGTGAGATATTTGTACAATATGTGGAGATGTACAGCTGTGATTGGTGTAATAAAAAGCTGAATGGCTAGTAGCTAGGCAGGAGAGGACATGCCCATTTTCTGGGGGAGAGAATGGAAGCAGAGGAGGAATGAAAGTGCTCAGGAAATGCCGTGGCAGCACTAGAGAGGCCAGACATACAGTACAGAGTGGAGGTAACAGAGCCATGCGGCAGAATGTGCATGAATAAAAGCAGGTTAATTTCAGTTATAAGAGCTGGGGGGACACACCTAAGCTAAGGCCAAGCTTTCGTAATTAATAATAAGTCTCTGGGTCATTGTTTTCAGGCTGGCAGTCCAAGGATGACCTGACAAGAAAGCTTGCTACAAGGCATAATGATCTCTGTTCAGTAACATCAAGATAGTATCATGCTCCCCATCTGTTAATATGTGTTCATCTCCTTGGTTAAAGTAGCTTTTCATGAAAATTATTCATTTTGCTTGGGTTTAACAATTTTAATTTTTATGTCATTATTTCACCATTAATTTTGTTATTTATTTTCTTCCATTAAATTTGTCTTTAGTTCGTTCTTCCATTCCTTGTTTTTGGAGTGTTATCAATAGGTTGTTTATTTAATGAATTTTGGTTCTTATTTTTTAGTGAAGACACATATTACTATAAATTTCTGCTTTAGAATTACGTCTGATGCATTTCATAGATTTGTCATGCTGTGCTTATCTTATGAGTAAATTATATTGCCATCTTTGATCTATTTGCTGAACCATGGTCATGTAAAAATATATTCTTTCATGTTGAGTAATTTAGTCATTTTGTCAAGATCCTCTTGTTGATTTCTACCTTCAAACCACTCTGGGTAGAAAGGATATAGGCTTCGAATTTTTTAAATTTGTTGGAATTGTGTTTTAATATATGGTATACATTGGAGAATGCTCTGTGTGACAATGAGAAGATTATGTATCCTGAAGATATTGGATGAGATGTTTGTTCTATTAATGTCTGAAAAGTCCATTTGGTGTCTAGTACAGATTAAATTTCAAAATTTTTGCTTATTTTTTGATTATCTTTCCACTGACAAGAGATAAATGGAAGAAGTTATTTAGACTCAATCTCTTCATTTATATAAAATATTTGATGTTTAGAATTAAGTGATCTAATGTTGGGATATATGTACACATAAGCTTTTTATTTCTTCTTATTAAGTTGATTCTTTACAATATAATGACATTATCCATGTGTTTATACCACTTTAGACTTAGTGTTTATTTTGTCTAAGTATACACTATAGCTATCCCTCTTTATTTTGAATTTTGTTTGTAGCTGCTAATTTTTCTACCCTTTCAATTTGTGGCAATATGTATATTTATTGGTGAAAAGAGTTCTAGGTAGGATATTGCTGAGTTTATTATGCTTTCACCTATTGTAAATTATTTATTCCCTCAGCCATTATGAAGCTTGTAGTTTAGTAGTGCTATCTGTCCACATGCAAGGCCATTGTTGGTAGGTAATGGCTTCTAATTACTTTTCTGTTTTTATTGTTTATTATTTCATATTCTCTCATATCCATCCCTGTTCTTTGTAGTTTTTCTATTATTGCATTTTGTTAATTTTCTCACTGTCTTTTGTGCATCTGCCAGCTTAATGGACTGTGTACCTGAAGGGAAAATAACCCACTCAATTAGATGACTCTGGGAGGTCCTGCTCTTCTCTCAAATTCTTTCTGCCTTGTTAAAAACTATTGGACTACATTCCTAAAGCTAACCACCAATGTCTATTTCCTTATTTGGCCACTTCCTTCTCCTGAGGCAGACTACCAAGGTCCATTTATCAAAATATTGAAGTCCAGCAACCAAAAGCCCCCTTTGGCTCACCTAATTAACATGCCCAATCAAAAAATACACTGTATCATAGCCCATTCTAACACAGGCCTCCCCTTTTTCTCTTCTTAAAAATTATGCCCACAAGGTCATTTGCTGCTCTTTTCTGCCTGAGTCATAAAGCAGCCACTTTAACTATTCTTCCCCATGTAATAAAGGATCTCTCTGTGAAAACAGATGTTTGAGTGTGGTTTGTGCTTACTCCATGATCCTAGAGTGAGTCCCACTGTGTAGATGGAGGGGCTCCTTCAGTACCTCTTCCTATTTCTTTGATGGTTATCTTGCATTTCCAGATACACAGCTTCTCAACCATTCTTATAGGCCTGGGATGATGTTAATGACTCTCTTGGGTTTTGCTTATATATTTTTTTCTTCATTTTTTAAAAGGTACCTTTCTGGGTTTAGTATTCATGATTGGCAGTATGGTTTTCTTGCTTGATATTGAATATAACATTCTGTTGTTCTAGATGGGCTTGCATAGTTTCTATAAGAAATAAACTGTTTTAATGGAATTTTCTTCTTTTTCTGCTTGATGAATTTAGAATGATCTCTTCCTTGGGTTTTTGAAAGTTGAGCAGCAATACAATTCACTATAGACATTTTTGTTCAAATATAATCAACAACATTTGTGCTTTCTCAATCTAAATATCCATGTTTTTCCAAACGCTGGGAGGGTTTTCAGCTATTATTTAAGTACTTGCTTGTGTCCTTTCTTCTTTTCTCCTTGGTTAATAGTAACAATGTGAATACCCACTCATTTGCCTCTCGTCAGACTTATAGGTGTTTTGTCTTAATTTCTTTCTTTCCTTTCTCCTTTCTCCCTGTCCTTCTTTTCTCTTGCTCTCCTTCCTTCCTGGATTACTTTAAAAGAACCACCACCTGCAACAACAACAACAAAACCTGTCATTGCTCTCAGAAGTTACTTCTTCTGCCTGATTTATTCTGTTGTTAAAAATCTTAAATGTGTATTTGTTTCATTTACTTGATATGTTATGTACAACACAGTCTACTTCTTTTATATGATCTGTAGTTGGTAAGTTTGTTAGGTTAATGAATTGTTTTCCTAATTTCACTGTACTGTTGTTCTATGCTCTGTAATTGAGTTTCCATAAAATGATAGTTGTGACTTACTTTTCAGTCAATTTGTTGACTTCATTGTGGATGAAGTATGTAGCTAGAGAATTATTTTAGAGTTGTCCTATTCCCTTGTTTTCTTCTTGCTTTGGTCTTTGACATATTCACATCTGTCATGTCACTTGCCTCTTCTAATTGTATAGGATACCTATTGTAGTGAATAGGATTTATCCAACTAAAGTAATCAAAGATGTTAATTGAGTAGGCTATATTATTTGTGGTTCTAGTTAGGTGTAACAGGGGAAAATTCATAAGGACCCCACATTTAGACATACAAATAAAGGAGAGAGGTAGTATCATTCTTGCCCAGTAGAGAGAGTCCTTAATTCTTTATCCATTGATAAGTGGTGAGTCCTGAAACCATATACACATAAGCAATACTTAATGGGCTCAGCAGGTCATATTTATGGATGTGTGTGTGTGTGTGTGTGTGTGTGTGTGTGTGTGTGTGTGTGTCTGTGTCTATGTCTGTGTCTGTGTTGGTAAATAATTAAAGAAAAAGGAGGTCATAAATTTTGAAAGGAAATTAGTAGAGTCATGGGAAGGGGGCTTATAGGGAAGAAGTATGTGCCAGATTGGAGAGGGGAAAAGATGGAATTACATTTTACTTGCAACAAAAATATTGGAAATGAAAAGACATTTATTATTGATGTCTTTCCTCATTTGGCCCAGTCTGCATGGATAGCATTGCATCTTGGTGAAATCCTTATCGTCCACTGATATTTTCTAGCCAAAACTCCTGTGGAATAACAAGTTCTCCACCATTGCTTACTTTACTACTGTTGGTATGTGGAGTGTGTGTGTGTGTGTGTGTGTGTGTGTGTGTGTGTGTGTGTGTGTATGTTTGCAAATTAGTGAATGTGTTTATGTGTAAACACTGTACTGGGCACCTCTAGTCATACATCTAGACTGATTTAGGATTTTATATCACTTCAACTATTTGTATTTCATTATGGTTTAATTACAGTAAAGATGTTCATGACATATTATGAGATCAGTATGTGACCTGCTATAAGTTACATCACAGTGTGTACACACAGTGATAATTCAAGCTGTACCTTGGCCTTAGAGACTCTACTTACTAGAACAGTTTGGGACTTTTTGATTGCAAGTTTAGAAGCAAGATTACTATATATCTGTTTGGAAACTTAATTCATGAGGCATGGTTGATAAATAACTTTTAAAAATAGAGTATTTATTTATTTATTTATTTACTTTTGTGTATGTGTGTTTGAGGGTATGTGTATGTGAGTGGAGGTTCCCATGGGGCCAGAGAAAATGGATCTCTTTGGAATTAGCACTACAAGCAATTGTGAATTGGCAGATATGGGTGCAGTAAGCCAAACTTGGGTCCTCTGCACTAACAGTTCATGCTATTCACCACCAAGCCATCTTTCTACACTCTGATATACAATTTATGCATAAAACAAAATGTTTGTCACAATAAATTAGTACCTTGTAAGTACATGGGAATAATAAAATCATATAAAAATTGAGATCTGAGAACTTACTAGACATGTCAGACTGAATAAAAGGTGAAAGTCTTAGTTGACCTCTTTGAAATCTCTTAAATTGGTTGCTTGCTTTTTAATCCTTTGTAACCATTCTATAATTTCCACATATACATACATACATACATACATACATGCATACAGATAGGCAGATATAAATTTTGTGTGATATGAGAATTAACAATGTCTTTGAGTTTACAATAAAAATATTTTAGTAGTGTAATAAATATTTCATGAATTTGGCATACATTGTGCATTTATTAATATTCAATACATAAATTCAATATGTGATTTATTGAATAATAATAAATTTGGATTCTTCAGATAGACACAGACAGGATCATCCGTATTTATGGCATAATAATGTTCCAGCAACATCAGAAGCAGACATGTTGGTCATTTCAAACAGGTTATATGACAGATTTATATATGAAAAGGTTAAAAATCTTCTGCTATTACTTAGTATGATTGCTTCCTTGTTCATATATCCATAGACTAGCCTACAAAGATTAAAAAGAACAATATGAAAACAGTAATATAATAGCATATTTTATATGTCTTAATTTAATTATTTATATTGATTTTGGAGCAATATTTACTGACACATATTGGGCATGAATTTTGAAAATAATGGTTTAGTAATCATGGCTTTTATTTGTAAAAACATGAGCCTTAGCATTTATCCTCTACTTTCTTAGTAGAGAAGGCTTGTTTTTCTTTATCTTAATATAAATTGCAATTACCACTTATGAATTAAGTAATTTATCCTCTCTGATCCTCAGTATTTGAATTTAGAATATGTTGTAATAATGTTTGCCTTTTAGAACTATAAGGGTTAAATAAGACAGTGATGGTAAAGGTTTAGGTCCATGACATATACGAAATATTAACAACAATGAATGTAGAAAATGTAGTCACCAAAAATATTCCAATATCAAGTAACTAGAGATAGTCTACTTTTCTTTGTATATCCCTGAAAACTTTCTTCTGAGGAAAATCAACACATGAAGAGGTTAAAACAGCACTGAAATGAACATTTACACATCTTTAACCTCTACCTTGCCACCAGTATCTGTCACATCAGCTTAGGTTATTGATAGATGATGGGTAGACAGATCTATGTGAAGATGGGCATGTAGTAACAAAGCTTCTGTGAAACTACTTGGAAATAAATTTTAGAAATATTTAAAATCTAAATACTTCAACCTGTATCTTTTATGAAGTATGTTTTAAGCTTTTAAAGTATATGTATAATTATTTTGAAGTCAGTACATTTTTCAAATTTTTTTGACCCCAAGCTCAGTGAGAATTACAAACTTATGAATCACTTTCCAGTTCTATAGTACCCAGTGTCTTTTTACATCTGTGATCTCACTGATTTAACCCTCAATGTTAAAATGTATCAGCAAAGAAGATCTACTGTATTGTCAATACTTAGAGAAAAAGCAAAAGAAATTAGTCCCAATGGGAAGAGACATTGCTGAGAACCAAACATGATGATTTTAAAAGCTGACTGAATTCTTAAATTTTTAAAACCTGTGACTCTTAAATTTACCATGTGAATAAAAGTGATGATCTTGGTGTCAGGTAACTTGTGAGATGTTTAAAATCATTATTAAACCTAGCAATTAAATATGTCTGTATAACAGGGTAGGGATGAGCACATTTGGCATCATTACTTAACTATCATAATGATAATACACCATGCCTCCATAATAAAAGAAGTTTTAATTAGGGAAAATCACACAAATTTATTTATAAAAGTTTTATGTGACTTAGAAGACTTCAGAAAAATTGAGCCAAAGAATGAGGAACTGCATAGGTTGAGTGACATGGACAGCTGTGTAAATGTAACTGAGGGAAAATCTGTGATGTAAAGGATATACAATGAAAGGAAAAAATTCTTCAAGTCCAGATTTTCCAGAATATTTTTTGGTTTCTTTGTGTACCATTCCTTCTCTTTGGATTTGAAGCCAGAGTTTCTTGAAATAATGATCTTCTGAGGAAAAAAAAATGATAGAATACTATCATTAGGATACTTTGGTGCCAGGATCTCATTCTGATCTCCTGTGTGCTTCTCAGTCCTCATGACCTTCTTCCAAGGAACTAAGAGGAGTCAGAGACGATATAGGAAAAGGCAGGCAGAGCATATGCCAGAATAAAATGATGCAACAACCAAAGAGAACACTGTGCAGGACATACTCGGAAGGGTCTGAGTACAGGTAGCCAGAGCATTCATGATGCTGTGCTGCGTGCTGAGGTAAGGGCTTGTTCTGTAGCAGTGTCCTCCAAGATAGACACATTTCATCATTGAAGTCATCTCCTTATAAAAGAAAAAAAAAAAACTCAAAAATAGATTGAGAAAGTCCTTGACTCTGACCAAATTCCTTAGGTCCCTCCCTCACAAGTGTAAATGATAAATACTGCAGCATCAGTCTCAGAGAAGCTAAGAGACAAAACAAAGTAGACTTTAAGACCAGCCAGACATTCTGAAAGAAGCAGATACTAACCAACCTGCCTGGATCAGGATCATGTCAGTCAAATCACCTGGAAAGGACACTTGACAACCAGTGTAGCTGTCTGCAGCCTGTGCAGTATGCTCCAACTTCCCAACTTTTGTGCGCTGTCACCCATGCTGGGATGGGCTTTGGTGATGCAGCTGTCTTTGAGTCATGTTTGCTCTAAGTAACCCCAATAAAATTCATTGGTTCACCAAGATGGGCTTTGGGGGTATTATGTACTTCAGTCTGTCTTGGACTCCCTATCTGGGGTGGGTACTTGTGAGTGCTGAATATATCTCCCTAGGAAAAGTCTTGTCACACAATGGCTTTGTTTTATTTTCCAAAGCCGCTGGAACAAAGACTTTTGTAAGGCATGCATTTCTGATCAGGTGATTGACAGGGCCTTTTAGATTACTCTTAGTAGAAGGGACAATGTATGACATTGCTCTTTAGGATAAAGCCTCCAGCTAGATAGTGATGTTACAATCTTCATGGAAGTTCAGGAGCTCATGTCTTTACCCAGGTTCAGAGATACAACTCAGATCCCATTCATTTGACCAAATATCATGTAACTGAAAATATTAAAATAGAAATTAAGAAGAACAAAATAGAAACAAATCTTTAAAAATAACCATGTTTTACCAGAAAGAAATAGCCTTTCCTTAATGGTCTTCAACAAAGGTCTACTGGATCCCTCTTTCTCTGTTGCTGGAGAGCTTCTCTCCAGCTCCCAAGTCCAGTCTCCAGCTCCACCTTCCCGTTCCCTTTCTTCTCTTCTCTGTTAGTCCCGCCTATACGTCCTGTCTGGCTACTGGCCAATCAGTGCTTTATTGATACAGAGTGATATCCACAGCACTTCCCCTTTTTTTTCTTTTTCAAAAAGGAGTCCTGCCAGTCTCCAGCTCCCAAGTCCCGCCAGTCCCTGGTTCCCTGACCGAACCCATTTATAAAATAAACACACAGACGCTTACATTATTTAAACTGCTTGGCCATTAGCTCAGGCCTATCATTGTCTAGCTCTTACTCTTATATTTAGCCCATTTCTATTAATCTCTACTTTGCCACGTGGCTCGTGGCTTACCGGTACTTTACATCTTCCTCGCTGCGGCTCCAGCCAGTCTCTCCTGCTCCACCTTCCTATTCCCTCAATTCTCCTCCCTGTTACTCCCGCTTATACTTCCTGTCTGGCTACTGGCCAATCAGTGCTTTATTAACATATTTGTCATACAGAACATCCCACAGCATTTCTTCTGGTTTTTTTTTTTTCCCAATTTGTAGCTAATCTTTCATATAGCATTTCGAAGTCTAAGGAATGGCAATTGTGACACTGGAAAAGGTAGTGTTGCCAGGAATACAGGAGGTGGTACCTGAACTGATAATAAAAGAATGGATACATCTACAATGACCTTAAAGCCTGATCATTTCTGAGTAGCTTACTTGGGAAGAAAGAGACTCATATCTAGTCCCCTCACATGCACACACCTTGGGCAAAAGAAATTCTAGCTTCCATAGTTTGTTTCAAAAGAGAAAGAAGAGCAGGACACAAAAAGGCAAATGATCTGAGAATTTGAAAATTTGTTGAGATATCTTACTTTACCATTTAAAGACGATGGTCCAGAAACTCAGAGGAAGCAAATTAAGCACAAAAGTTAACAGACATTGGTAGAACTAAAATAAAGGATTTTCTTTTTCTAAAAGACATTATTTTCGTAATGTTTATTTATTTATTTAACATATCAATGACAGTTTCTCCCCACTCTTCTCCACTCTAAAATTTTAATTTGATGTTCGTTTGTGTGTGTGTGTGTGTGTGTGTGTGTGTGTGTGTGTGTGTGTAGTATGTGTGACAGTGTATGTGTGTATATACATGCAGTTGCTATAGGAGACCAAAAAATGTTGGATACCCTAGACATAGAGTTACAGGCAGTTGTGAGCAGGCAAATGAAAGTGCTAGGATTAAAATTTGTGTCCATTCCAAGAGCAGAAAGATCCTTTACGCACTTAGTCATTTCTCTAGTCTTAAAGATCATTTTGAAAACTCCAAGTTTCACTCTCATTTCTCAGTATTTTATATTCCTGTTATAAAAGATTAGTCCTTTTCAGTTGAAAGTTGTAATATAGCAGAGAGGGTGTATTTTTTCTTGCAAATAATGATGAATTGGAACAAATCTAAACTGTGAAAGCAAACAATATTAGTATATGTGTTAATTAAAGTCTACTGAGCTAGTATCTATAAAGTTAACCCTTCTATGCATTGCATTAGTGAGAAAATATTTTTTTTTATTATGGCGTATGTGATTACAATTTAAAAGTAAGAACTTTGAGCTTCAGAAATGTAGAGTTTCTCTCTGTGATTGATCAATTCATAACGTTGTTTGGAAGTAGATGAGACAATATCTAAAGTAAGCCACAGCCTTTGCAAGCTTTCTTTTCTCTTTCTGAGGTTAGCTGTTCCTTCCTATTACCATATCCTCTCATGATCTTCGGTGACGTCTACGTTTCTAATAATGGATTAGTAGCAGTGATATCAATTTCCTTTCTAGGATGGTGATGGATTTTATACAAAATTGGAAAGTCTGAAATTTCTCAATATGTTTATCATATTGCAAACATTACCCTGTTGGACTGGAACATTCATTTAAGTGTCTGGATATAGTTGACAGGAAATAGACTATCTATCATAAAACGCTGCCTATAATTATTAATATGAATCCAGATTAATTATTGTCCTTTTGCAGGGAAAAATATCTCAACAAATACTGTGTGTTTTATATTTCTTCTTAAAAATCTTTGTCTCAGGACCAGATTAAGTCTTATCCCTGTCCCTTGTTTAGTATTATCTTTTTTTTCCTATTTTCTCATCCTTCTATCCCTTATTCATAATGTACCACTACACTTCCTTTCTATAGCCTTTATGAACTATGATATTGGTTGAATTCTCTCTCTCTCTTTCCATATACACACATACACACACACACACACACACACACACACACACACACACACACACACA
>CABHPR010153712.1:14186-34119 GCA_902168415.1 Peromyscus melanophrys | reverse complement strand
ACACACACACACACACACACACACACACACACACACACACACACACAAAATAAAAAGAAACCTTAAAAAAAGAAATCTCAATTTGAAACTCTTAAGACAGACAGACGATCCTTCGTTCTGGACACTGACAAGCCCCACCCACAGAGCCTCTCACTCAGCATAAGTTACTACATCTTGGTTTGAGGACTGGCTGGACTCTGAAGAAGGCAGAGCCACAGTGAAGCTGTGTGCCCAGCCCACTTCTGCTTCAACTAAGCACCTGTGTCAGGGATTCCCAGGCTTCTGAGGACCCGTAAGAACGAGGGCTGCATCACCACACACAGTGCTACATGCAGAGCTCAGAAGCTGGAGACACAAGCAGCTGCATGACTCGGGTCTCCAGTGGCTGTCTACTCCAGAAACAGAAAACTGTCCACATGCAGAGGTTTAAAAAACAAACATGAGGTTTATTCTTTCTTTTGTTGCAGAGAATAAATAGCCACATACTCTATATGCTCACTTATAAAAGCACTTCTAAAAATGTCATGTACGGGAACCAACAGTAGCTTTTTGACTGTAGATAGTAGACAGCAGGTCATATTATGTAACTTTTCTGAACACTTGGATCAAGCAACTTTAAAAAAAGGCTGAGCTTAAAAACCTCACTCAAGTGTATCTTTTAAAATGGTTACACTAAAAATGATCAGGTTTTAACTTATTTTATTTAAGAGGAGGTCTTTCTGTTATAAAAATTACCCCCCAAACTCACAAAAACCTAAACCACAATAAAAAGTTGGTCCTTGTACCTTCAGAGGAATCACTCAGGAGGATTAGGGAGAGGGAAGGAGTACCTGGCCAGCCATGGGCCCTCCCAGCATGCATGCTGGGCTTCCCACTTGACCCGTGGGACTTCTGCCACGGAAGAAATGTTCAGTCATCTAAGCCTATGTTTCTGAAAAGGTAGGACATGGACTCTCCATTGTGAATGCGGCGGATGGCTTCCGAGAGGATCATGCTGATGTCCACGGTTTTGATCTTGGGGCACTGCAGCTTCTGGATTTCATGTGGGATGGTGTTAGTGACCACCACCTGTGAGTCACAAGAAACAAGAGCATCAGACGCCAAGCAGCTTCAGGGCTGGGGTGTGACTCATTGTAGAGTGTATGCTTGGTGTGTGAAGGCCTGGGTTCAGGCCAGTACTGCAAACAAAACAAAAAGAACAGAACAGAACAAAGCCAAACCTGGAAAACGGAGAGCAAAGCCAGCCAGTGTCATGGCTTCATCTGAGGTTCACCCAGCTTCTGGGATTTACCCCATGGGGGACCGGTCCTTTCCCACAGCTCCTGTTTCCTCAGTACAAAGCTGCTCAAGCTTTAAGAGCTGATGACCTCAGTCCCATCAGAGCAACTACAGCCCTGAAGACACTGACAAATGTTGGGGAAAATGTGGAGAAACTGAAACTCCTGTTCATTGCTGGTGGGGTTGGAGTTGGGTCTGCACAACTGTGGAGAGACCTGACTCCTCAAAGCTGTCCTCTGACCTCTGCATGAGAGCCTACATTCACATACGTATATCACACACACAAAGTGGATAAAAATGAATTGTAAAATATGTAAACAACTCAGGTTTCTAACAACTCAGGAAGAAACAACACGTAGCACATCCCGTTAGAGCATTTTTCAGGCACGGAGACTTACTACACCTTGAAAATACTACGACCGGTCACAGGTGACCACACAGTGTGAAATGGGTACATGGGCAAACTCATAGAGAAATAAAGCAACGGGGGACTAAGAGGCATCACAGTAATGGTTCACGGGGGATGTTTCTTCTTAAATCAGCTGGGCATACGACATATAACTGGAACATTCTAAACATCACTATGCCACACACCTGAAGTGGTGAATGATACAGAACGCAAGTCATAACTGAATCAGGACATACCTCATTCAAATGGAAAAGCTCCACAATCAGTGAAATGCAAACACAAATTTTTGAATTTTTTTGAGACATAGTCACACTCTGTAGCCCAGACTGATGCTGAACTCATGGCAAGCCTCCTGTCTCAGCCTCTCCAGTGTTGAGATTAAAGTCATGGGCTACCCTTGGCTTGCATCTTCTATTCTATTCTTTTCTTTTTTTTGGTTTTTTGAGACAGGGTTTCTCTGTGTTGTTTTGGTGCCTGTCCTGGATCTCACTCTATAGACCATGCTGGTTTTGAACTCAGAGATTTGCCTGGCTCTGCCTCCCAAGTACTGGAACTACTACTGCCTGGCACATCTACTCTTAATGAAAATGATCTTATACTTGTTCTGCTCTCTTGCTAAGGGCTCAGGCAGCTACCCTGACTGCCAGCCTACTACCTCATCAATGGCAGACTCTTCAATCAGCCGGGGGGCATCAGAGGATAACAAGCCATGAGTTGCCATCACAAAGATCTTATATGCGCCTCTTTCCTTCAGGGTCTCTGCTGCAGCAAGAAAGCTGTCCACATCATCAATGATGTCATCCTGTCAAATCAAACACAGGACAAAAGGCACATCAACACTTGCAAAGAAAGGCTGGACAACCAGGAAGAAGACAGGAGTAGCCAGGACATACTATAGCATCTACAGTTTAGTCTCAACAGCAAGATGGCATGTTCCTGCCCTGTACCTCCACAGACCTTTCAGGTTTCTCACACAAGTCACCTGCACAGCGCCTACCACTTGCAGGGTAGGTCCTGGCGGGCCCAAGGCCCTGGGAGGTGGGGAGGTCTGTGGGATGACTCTGAAATACACAGGAAAGCTTTCTTGGATGCTTTCAACTCTGAGTAATGGAACTAAGGCTTCCCTAAAGGCTTTTCTTATACTTTCTTACTTCCTGTATAGGAAAACATGACATGGTGGGTTTGTCTGGAGACCGGATCTTACTTATGATGTTGTCCAGGGTGTCCGGAATGCCTGGGCTCAAGTGATCCTCCCACCTTCGTCTCCTGAGTAGCTGGGAGTACAGACAAGCCCACACCACTGTGCCCAGCTAAGAAATGCCTTTGAAAAACTTCTCAATTGTATTTACTTATTTGTGTATGTGTATGGGTGCATGAGTACCACATCACATGTGTGGAGGTTGGAGATTAAAATAGTATAATGAAAGCACTCAGAGGCAGAGGTAGGCAGATCTAACCTCAATGTTCAAAGCCAGCCTGATCTACAGAGTGAGTTTCAGGAGAACCAGGACTATGCAAAGACCCTGTCTTTAGAAAAAAATAGCTTTAAAAGTGAAATGGATGTCAGTTAGCTTGACAGTTCTTTTGTATTACATTTTTTGGTTTATTTACTCCTGTACTTGTGTGTATACTGTGTGGGTGTGCAAGCCATAGCACACATGTATTACTGAACCATAGTTTAGCAAGATAGTGTGTGTTAGTGAGGGTTTCTACTATTGTAATGAAACACCATGACCAAAAGCAACTTGGGGAGGAAAGGGTTTATTTCAATTTACAATTCCACAACACAGTCCATCACTGAGGGAGTCAAGGTAGGAACCTGGAGGCAGAAGCTGATGCAGAGGCCATGGAGGGGTGCTGCTTACTGGCTTGCTCCTCATGGCCTGCTCAGCCTGCTTTCTTATAGAACCCAGGACCACCAGCCCAGGGATGGCACTACCCACCATGGGCTAGGCCTCGTCCATCCATCACTAAGTAAGAAAATGTACCCCAGGCTTGCACATAGGCCAGTGTAGTGGGGGCATTTTCTCAGGTGAGGTTCCCTCCTCCCAAATGCCTCTAGCCTGTATTAAGCTGACATTAAAAACTAGCCAGCATACAGAGGAAGCATGGTTAAGAGCCTGCAGGACCTCCCTGCAGTTTTTCCTACTTCTTGTGAACCTTTAAGTACTTCAAATAAAATGCTGGTTTTTAAATTGGGGTTTTGCACATGTGACGATGGTCATGTGTTTGAGTGCAGACAGCCTCTGTGCAGTCAGGACAGCCTCAGGTACTGCTGCTCCTCACTTTCTGCTTTGTCTGAGAGCTTTCGAGAATTCTGTCTCTGCCTGCCACCTCATCACAGGAGCACGGAGATTACAGATGCATTCATTCCCTGGCTTTATGAGGGTCCCAGGGATTCAAGTTCAGGTGCTCATGTCATGAGCTATCTTTCTAGCCCTTTAAAAAATTTCTATTTAGGGTGGCGCACGCCTTTAATCCCAGCACTCGGGAGGCAGAGCCAGGAGGATCTCTGTGAGTTCAAGGCCAGCCTGGTCTATACAGCAAGATCCAGGACAGGCACCAAAACAACATGGAGAAACTCTGTCTTGAAAAACAACAACAAAAATCTATTTATTGCTAGTGTGCATGTGAGCACGTGTGAACGTGTGTGTACATATGCCACGGCATGCATGTGGAGGTCAGAAGACAACCTGTAGCAGTCAGTTCTCACTCTGAACAACTGCATGGGCTCCAGAGATCAGACTCAGGTCACCAAGGCTTGGTGACAAGCCCACCTTTACTAGCTGAGCTACCTCGGGCAGTCCTTGTTTGCTTGTTTTTTAAAAGCACACTGAACCTAATAGTACAGACTGTAATCCCAGACACTGGAAAGGCTGAGGCAGAAGATTGTGAGCTGAAGTCCTGACTGAAGTGAAGAACTAGTTCAAGACCTCAGCAACTATTTCAAAATAAAAAGAGGGCTGGGGACATAGTTCAATGGTAGACACTTGTCTAGCACACACAGAGAGAGCCCCAGAGGAAAAAGAGAGCGTAGCTCTAATGTGGAGGGAAAGACCGCAGCTAACGTGCTGGGTGCTTCTTCTGCCACCGCCTCTGTGTCCATGACATAAACTAGTGGGCAGCTTACCTCTGTGGGATGACATAGCAGATGGACCTGAAAAGGGCACAAACAAAACCACCAAACTACAAGGAAAACTACAAGGCACCCATGATGGGGTGTGGGAGCTGTTACAACACTTTCTAACCCAGTGACTCCAATCACCCCCTAGAAATTCTTGAAGGACACACCAGAAAACGGGTGCAAAGATGTTCAAAGTGATATTATTGGGAATTAGAAAAACTGCCTTGGAACCAGTGAGATGGCCCAGCAGGTGACTCCTGCTAGAAACAAGCGTGACACCCACAAACTGCTCTCTGACCTCCACATGTACATATGTCTATATACACACACTCACAGATAAACATAAGGAAAAGAAGAAAACTGTCCAACGTGGAGAACAGATGCATCAGCTGTGTTGTACTGGAACAGACCACCCAGCAGTGAAGACCAAAGTACCACTAGGAAGATCAACCACAGCATGGACCCAAAGTCTCCACGTGCACACATACACTATTTATATCAACACTCAAGTCTTCGTGTCTTAAATGTATATGAGTGTTTTGCCTGTGTGTATTGGATCCCCTAGAACTAGAGTTACAGACAACTGTAAGCTGCCATGTGGGTGCTGGGAACCAACCCCGGGTGCTCTGTAGGAACAGCAAATGCTTTTAATCACTGATCAATCTCTCCAGCCCCAGTGCCCATGTTGTTTACATGCAGGAACAGGACTCTTGGTAGACTGTAATTCAGTAATGCATGAATGGAAGACTCTCAGGCTAATGACAGCCTCTGGTGGGAGAGAAGGAGACCAGGGAAAGCCTAGGAAGGCTCTTGGCCCCTGGCCCCATGCTCTCTGCTCAGGGGAGCAGTGAGCTGCAGGTGTCTGAGCCATTCTTCAGTGTACCATTTAGTATGCATGTATGAAATAATCTGTGTGAGTTTGGGGTTAGGGACCAAACCCAAGGCCTTATGAACCACAACCCTTACTGCCAATCTGTGTTTAAAACTTTCACCAACATGGTCCCTTACTTTAACCATAAAAATAACAACTTCCCAAACATGGAAATAAACAGCTGTACCGTATTCAGGTAACTATATAGATACTGCTTTTTCCCTCCCCTCTCCCCCTTCTTTCTTGGTTTTTCAAGACAGGGTTTCTCTGTGTAGCTCTGGGTATCCTGGAACTCACTCTGTAGACTAGGTTGGCCTTGAACTCAGAGATCCTCCTGCCTTTGCCTCCCGAGTGCTGGGATTAAAGATATGCACCACCCTCACCCAGCTCCTTCCTGTGTTTTTTCCTAAACCATTACCATTTTTCTGTTTGGGGTCAAAATTAAAATATAGCACAAAACACTGACAGACATGATACTTACCTGGCCAACCCACCCGCCATGGTCTTTATGGACACAATTACAAGTAAGTCTACAGAGTGATGGTGGTAACAATAAAAGAGAACTACGTACCACAATGATGGCAATCCTTCCTCCGACATCACCAACAACCGTGATTGGGGGCTTTTCTTTAGGAATCAGCACTGGTCAGAATGAAACACACACCTCAGTGCCTATGCTCAAAGGTAGAACAAAGACTTAAAAGATTTTAAGTAGTTAATGTCACTGGTCATGGTGATGCATGCCTTTAATCCCGGCACTCAGGAGGCAGAGGCAGGGGAATCTCTGTGAGTTCGAGGCCAGCCTGGTCTACAGAGAGAGTTCCAGGACAGCCAGGGCTACACAGAGAAACCTTGTCTCAAAAAACAAAAACAAGCCAGGCAGTGGTGGCACATGCCTTTAATCCCAGCACTCGGGAGGCAGAGCCGAGCAGATCTCTGTGAGTTTGAGGCCAGCCTGATCTACAGAGCGAGATCCAGGACAGGCACCAAAATTACACAGAGAAACCCTGTCTCGAAAAAACAAAACAAAACAAAAACAAATACCAAGAAACAAATGAAAATATAAATTAGACTTCATTAAATTCTTTGTACACCAAAGGACACTATCAAGACAGAAAAGAGAACTCCCAGGATGACGTAGTATGTAAATACTGTCTCTCTGGTGAAAGCCTGGTATCATTTAACTTGGTAACAAAAGATAAACAACCAATTAAAAAATTGGCAAAGGATGTGAATAGACATCTCTCAAACAGCCTACAACCACACAAACACTTCCTGACATTATTAGTTATTAAAGAAACACAAACACCAGGCGGTGGTGGTGCACACCTTTAATCCCAGCACTCGGGAGGCAGAGGCAGGCGGATCTCTGTGAGTTTGAGGCCTGCCTGAGCTACAGAGTGAGTTACAGGAAAGGCGCAAAGCTGCACAGAGAAACCCTGTCTGGGGTGTGTGTGTGTGTGGGGGGGGGGAGTTAAGAGACAGGCTAGGAAGATGGTCCAGTGAGTAAAGTACTTGCATGAGGACTGAGTTTGGGTCCCCAGTACCTATGCTAAAAAAATAAAAATAAATAAATAAATAAATAAATAAATGAATGAATGAATAAATAAAATCTGGGTGTAACAGCGTGTCCTTATAATCCCCAGGTTGGAGAGGATAAGACAAGGAGGTCCCTGGGACTTGCTGCCCAGCCAGTCTAGACCATAGGTGAGCTCTAGGCAGCGAGACCTTGTCTCAAAAACAAACAAACAAACAAAAACATGGAAAGCACTGAGAAAATTACCTAACATGGACCTCTGGTCTCCATGTGCGTGTGCATCTGCACATATACATAGTGTGCATGTGAACACACACACCAAAGAGAATCCATGGGCTACAGAAGTTAAGTGGCTCTGTAGTTAAGAGCACTGGCTATTCTTCCAAAGGACCTGAGTTTGGTTCTCAGCACCCAGGTGCTCACAATATCCTGTGACTCCAATTCCAAGGGATCTGATGCCATTTTCTGTCCTCTGTGAGTACTTGCACACACGGCATACACATAAAAACAAAAATAAATCTAAAAAAGAGAATTTGTACTAAAATATCCCCTCCACAAATTCAAGAAGCTCAGAGAAAAGTGGCAAAAAGATCCCTGTGGACACTTACTTGGGATCTCCAGGCTGGGGTGGATAGCAGCTACACTCCTGACCATGGGTGGGGAGTGCCGACCATCCACCAAGTCAGACTCAGCATCCTGTGCTTCTCCATGGATCACTGCGATCCCCAGTCGCAGACGCTCCGCAAAAGACTGTGCCCTGCAAAGAACAGCAGACAGAACTCAAAAACCACACAGGACCTTGGCCTGCTAATGTCTGGGCAAAGGACATGAGCAAAATGTTTCTCCCAAAGGAGTAATTACAAAAGAGAAGCCGGATGCCTTTAATCCCAGCACCTGGGAGGCAGAGGCAGGTGGATCTCTGTGAGTCAGAGGCCAGCCTGGGCTCCAGAGTGAGTTCCAGGGAAGGCGCAAAGCTACACAGAGAAACCCTGTCTCAAAAAAAGAGAGAGAGAGAGAGAATGACTGCCGGGCAGGGGTAGCACACACCTATAATCCCAGCACTTGGGAGGCAGAGGCAGGTGGATCACTGAGTTCCAGGTCAGCTTGGTCTACAGAGTGAGTTCAAGGACAGTCCGGGCTACACAGAGAAACCTTGTCTCAAAAAACAACAGCAACAACAACAAAAAAACAAAAACCCAAACCAAACAAACAAACAAAACCCCAAAAGAGAATGACCACTTAAGACTCAGGAAGACTGAGTGTAGAGCCCACAAATGAGCTGCTCCCATCAGCCAATGAGAACCTAAGTGTTAAGGAAGTCTCTTGCAGCCTCAAGTTTCCTCTCTTGCAACTGCTAATACTATCTGCCAGACTTCTCTGAGAATCAATCATATGAAGCAAGGTCCACTAAACACTCATTAAAGTATTACACATTAGTTTTTGAAAGCTTTATGAAGGCGCAATGAGAACACAAGAAACTACATACTCCAAGCACACAACTTCACAACCTCTGAGAGACCTTTATATTGCTGCTTATCTATTTACTTATTATTGGGAAATTGAGTTACTTCCCTTCCCTCATTTAAATTTTTTTATTCAGGATTTTTATTTTACTTTTAATTATATGTACAGATGTGTCTGTTGTGGGTATATGCACATGAGTGCAGTTGCCCATGGAGGTTGGAAGAGTGCTGGACCCCTGGAACTCCGCTCTGTGAGTACCTGGTTGTGAGCCACTTGACATGGGTGCTAGATTTGAGATGCTGTCTCACTCTGTAGACCAGGCTGTCCTGAAACTCAAGAGATCCTCCTGCCTCTGCCTCCCAAGTGCTGAGATTAAAGGTGTGCCCCAGTATATATGGACCTTTTAACTTACAAGTTTACTAGGTGACTGTGTTAGTTCTAACAGATTTTCCCAAAGTCCATCAGCTCTCCGATATAAGTGATCAAGCCATCCTTGCATCCACACACATTCTCATTGTTCTTAACTGCGCAATCCAGAACCTCAGTGCCAGCTGTGTACAAGTGCAAGAACAGACACTGCTGTCTTCTAGAACTTGGACTTGGGGGCAACATCAATTTTCACCACTGAGGTGTCAGCTCTACGTTTTTACAGATCGTTCTCTGATGAAAAAGTTCCCTTCTTTTCTTAGTTTGCTTAAGCTAGATTGTCAAATCTTTGAGTCTGAGATAATTATGTGGCTTTTCTTTTTTTTTGTTCTTTTAACATGGTGACTGACATTTACAGACCTTTAAAAGCTGATACACCAACCTCAGGATCTTGGAACAAGCTCCAAGAGCACGATGTGTTCATCTTTTGTACACTGTTAATTCAGTGTTTTAGAACCTTCCCTCTATGGTCGCTGGGATCAGCGATCAGTGACGAAGCCTCAAAATGAGGTGAAAACATCTATTGAGCATTGACCACTTTTCTGGAAATGTCTATAAAAGTTAGCATTCACTCTCCCATAAATGTGTGACAAAATTCACCATTAAAATCTGGACCCTACTGGATGTGGTGGCTCATGGGCATAATCCCAGCTGGAGGCTAAAGGAGAAGGAATACTTTAAATTCAAGGCCAGTATGGGCTACAGAAAAAGACCCTGTCAAAAAAAAAAAGGAATGGATACAGTTTGTATGACTTAAATCATTAACAACAACAACAACAACAACAAAAACCAAAAAACGTTGTTTCTGCCTGCATGTATGTCTGTACACCATGTGTATGCAGTGCCTGAGAGGCCAGAAGAGGGTGTCGGATTCCTGGAACTGGAGTTAGGGATGGTTCTTAGCCACCTCTTCTATATTTCATAAAATATATTCATTTAATTTTACATGTATGCCTGTTTTGTCTACAAGTATGCATGTGCACATGTGTACTTGGTGCTCACAAAGGCCAGCAGAGGATTGTTGGGAGCTCCCATGTGGGTGCTGTGAATAAAAACCAGGTCCTCTGGAAGAGCAGCCAGTGCTAGTTACTGCTGAGCCATCTCTCAGACCTGGCTTTACAGCACAGAATGTCCAGGTGGAGTCCCTGGCTGAGCTGGTGCTTAGCGGCCTTCCTGATGCTCTGTCTGTTCTACTGATTACTGACAAAGGAGGGGTGAGACTGCCTGCCGGCCATCCCGGAAGACATACCCATTTCTCCTCACAGTTACTGTATTTGAAAAGAAACCCTGCTACTTAGTTCATAATGATCGCAATGACCACACCTTGCTGAAGAAGTGGCCTTTTCCCTTTCTGATGGTGACAACCTCCCTATGAGAACATGCCTCTTACAGAAGATTTCCTTCATCCCTCTCCAGAATAGGAAACACAAGTAAAAGCATCTAGTGCGGAGCCCCAATTCCTATTTTATGGGTGTAAAATGCCCAGGATGCTGTAAAATCACCACGGTCTTTAGTCATGCACAAAGGGTAGTCTTGTGTGTTGGCTACTCCAGTATCCTGTCAGCCCACAGGTAGAAAAGCACGGCTGACGTAAGGATGCTCCTCCAGGAGGAAACAACACTGAAAACACCTGATTCAAGATGAGTGGGAACCATCCCAAGAAACACATTTTTTGGGGGGTGGGGGGGGGGGGGAAGTGACCTTTTCTTAAAGATTTATTGTGTTTGTTATGGGTACAGTGTTTTGTCTGCAGTATCCCTGCAGGCCAGAAGAGGGCACCAGATCTTATTATAGGTGGTTGTGAGCCAACTTGTGGTTGCTGGGAATTGAACTCAGGACCTCTGGAAGAACAGCCAGTGCTCTTAACCGCTGAGCCATCTCTCCAGCCCCCTTTTCTTTTCTTTTCTTTTCTTTTCTTTTTTCTTTTCTTTTTTCTTTTCTTTTCTTTTCTTTTCTTTCCTTTCCTTTCCTTTCCTTTCCTTTCCTTTTCTTTTCTTTTCTTTTCTTTTGGTTTTTCAAGACAGGGTTTCTCTGTGTAACAGTCCTGGCTATCCTGGAACTCTCTTTATAGACCAGGCTGGCCTCAAACTTACTGAGATTCACCTGCTTCTGCCTCCCTTCTTTATTCCTGGGAAGTTCACTGCTCTGGTTTGTCAGGTATTAACACAGCCACTTCGGCTTTCTTTTAAATAATCAGTTCCCATGGTATGTCACTGTCCTAGTTTGCTTTCTGTGGTGATAAAGTCCGTGACCTAAACCAACTTGGGGAGGAAAGGATTTATTTGGCTTAGACCCCCTGATCACAGTCCAACACTGAGGGAAGCCAAGACAGGAACCGAGGCAGAGACCTCAGAGGAGTGCTGTTTGCTGGCCTGCTCCTCACAGCTTGCTTAGCCCACTTTCTTATACAACTCAGGACCACCCGCCTAGTCGTGGCACCACCACAATGGACTAAACTCTCTCACATTAATGAGAAATGCCCCACAGATAACCCCACAGGCCAGTTTAAAGGGGGAAATTCCTCAGCTGAGGTTCCCTTTTCTCAGTTGTCTAGTTTATGTCAAATTAACAAAATTACCCAGCACAGTCACGTTATCTTTTAACTTCAAACCCCACCCACTTCCACTCACCTGTGAACCTTGCCTTAGTAGGTCCCTGGCCACACAACCTACCCATCCCCCACTGGGCCAGACCTTGGGTCTTCCATTTTATCAAGTGCATAGGACCCAACAATTCTAGTCTTGCTTTTCCAGCTCCAATAACAACTGAAAACAGGCTGTATCGACAAGCTCAAAATAGCTAGAGAGAAGCAAGGGGGAGGAGAGACTATACCGACGCATTAGAACCATCTCAGACATTGGAGAGCACTTAAATGATAGATGGAGAGCAAGGCCAGGAAAGAGTTTCCTGGGGTGGGTGGGGTGGGGTGGGCAGAGACCTCTCCAGTGCAGCACCCCCACCTGCTCCACAACCGAGGAAAGTGCTGTTACAGTGCCAGGAGTCACTGCAGGAGACCTGCGCTCACACTCAGTCACTGTCAGGAGAGTGCTGTTACAGTATCAGGAGTCACTGCAGGAGACCTGCGCTCACGCTCAGTCACTGTGCACTTTTAGAGACATAATGCCTCTTTCAGTAGAAAGTGTGACATTACTACACCACATGCACCTTAACTGTCCCGTGACACTGAAACTTCTCAAACACACCTAAGTAAGCCATCTTGGTCCTATCAAGAAACGAAATCACATTTCTAAGGAAATAGGAAGAGCTTTCACAGGAGCAGGGCTGTACCACACAGTTAAACATAAAAGGTGATCTGTATGTGTGTGTCTGTCTGAGCTCAGAAAAAAGGAGAGCATATTTTATTAAGAATTACCAAATACCCCAATTTTATGATTTGGTATTGGGGCTAGGGTGTGGCTCAGTGGCAGAGCACTTTCTGACATGCCTGACACTGAGTTCCATTCCCAACACTAAATAACAGTAGCAATAATTAATTAAAAAGCTGTCTGACATCACTGTCCCAGCAGCCACTGGGGAGGCCAGGCAGACCCGCCTGAACAAGGGTTCAGGCTGTCATACATAAGCACCACACAACATACATGGATGAGCCTCCAGGGTATGGTGCTGGGTGAAGAAAGCATGCCATAGGTCATTTACTTGTGACTGCAAATCCACAAAAGCAGACAGATATGAGTGTGTGCCCAGGGGCAGTACGAGAAGGATGGGGTGATTACTTAATGGTCACAGGGTGATTTTCTATGATGATAAAGTCTTACAAGCAGTGACAGGTGGCAGTTGTACATAACTGTAAATGCACTATAAAAGCTATGAACTGTGAAAAGACTTCAGTCCTTCCAGACTCTCAGCGTTTGCATTGTGGATTCAACTTTTTGAAATTCAGAAATTGTAAGCATACAGAAAACTGCTTCCCTCTGTACTGACTATGGATACACTTTGGTTCTTGCCTTGTTTCAGCAAAAGGACCTATTTATCACCCTGTATCAGGAACTCTATAATTTAGAGATGGTTTAAAGATCATGGAGCAGGGCTGGAGAGATGGTTCAACAATAAAGGGCACTTGCTGCCCTTACAGAGGATCCAGCTTCAGTTGCCAGCAAACAGAGGTTCGCAACCAGCTACAACCCCAGCTCCAGGGGATCGGATAGCCTCTTCTGGCCTTCATGGACATCAGACATGCATGTGGTGGTAGACACAGACACATGCAGACAAAACACTCATATACATAAAATAAAATTAATCTTAAAAAAAACCATAGGTGGAGAGCTGGGTGTGGTTGTACATATCTTTAGTCCTAGTGCTTGGAGGCAGAGGAAGAAGGAACTCTGAGTTTGAGGCCAGCCTGGTCTACAGAGTGAGATCCCATCTCAAAAAAAAAAAAAAAAAGACAAGTGGAGTGTGTAAGTTCCATGGAAAAAAGTGTCATCCTTCCATCCTGATGAGAGTCCCTGGTCCCTCACACTTTAGAGATCCAGTGAACCACAGTATTTGACTGGAAATGACTTCAGTTTCTTCTTCTTCTTGGAGATAATGTTTAAAGAGCCTGAACCCTGCGTGATTCGGTGCTTTCCCTCTCTGGTGCAGGGGTTTTTCTAGAAAGTATCAGTGATTAGGATATGGAAAACCTTTCAACCAAAATCAGTTTGCAGTAGTTCATCACCAAACCTGGCTTGCGCTATAGACTCCCAGCTGCCTTAGGGTGCTTCCATCTTGTAAATGTCACTTTTTCACACATATGACACGTGGCCCGTCAGCAGGACACAAGCCTGCTAACAAGCCACTGAGTTCTTTGAAGATGAGGCAGTAGACAAAGCAGGTTAGGTAGGATTTTTAAAAATTATATTTACATTTACAGGCCGGGCGTTGGTGGCGCACGCCTTTAATCCCAGCACTCGGGAGGCAGAGGCAGGCGGATCTCTGTGAGTTCGAGGCCAGCCTGGGCTACCAAGTGTGCAAAGCTACACAGAGAAACCCTGTCTCGAAAAACCAAAAAAAAAAAAAAAAAAAAAAATTACATTTACTGCCAGGCATGGTGGCGCATGCCTTTAATCTCAGCATTTGGGAAGCAGAGGCAGGTGGATCTCTGTGAGTGCCAGGACAGCCAGAGTTGTTACATAGAGAAACCCTCTCAGAAAAAACAAAACAAAACATTTCTTTATTTAAAATGAGTTGGGGGTGCATGGAGGTCAGAGAACAACTAATGGGAGTTGGTTCTCTCTTTACACCATATGGGTCCCAGGGACTGAACTCAGGTTAAGTATCAGACTTGGCAGCAAATGCCTTTTCCTTCTGAGACATCTTACCAAATCCCTCAAGCAGGACTGAGGACAGATCTGGAGATTAAGAGTAGAAGCACTAGGTCAGGAATCCTCAGATGGGATGACTTTGGTTAAGAAATATGACTGGCAGATAGTAAAATATCTGCGTAACAGGTAGAGGTGGTAGGAAAATACTAAATTAACCCATGGAAAGAAAAAGAAGGGGTCAGGGGAACCACTGCAGCCTGACCTAGACAATGGAGTCAATGAAAACACCCTAAAGCCACGGCAAGAAGCCAGGCAGTCCCACCTACCTCTTGGCTGAGGCTGGAGACTTGGCCACGATGACTGCGTTCCTATAATCCGGGATCTGTGGCAGACAAGAAGCCAGGGATTACTACCTTGTCTCAAAGAGGCTATTCCAACAACCAACAAACACGAACATTCCAACAGACCTGAAATGGTCATCTGGTCATTTAGAAGTTTCACCAAAAAAGAAAAAGTTAAAAGTAAAATCTCCCTTTGGGAAACAAAGGTGAAAATGTTCTCAATATGAATTTACCTATATATAAAAACCCAGTAATGTAGTAACATGTGCTCTTAAAAAATTAACAGAAGCTGGGCGGTGGTGGCGCACGCCTTTAATCCCAGCACACGAGAGGCAGAGCCAGGTGGATCCCTGTGAGTTCGAGGCCAGCCTGGTCTATAGAGTGAGATCCAGGATAGGAAACAAAACTACAGAGAAAATCTGTCTCGAAAAACCAAAAAAGTTAACAGAGAATGGAGAGGAGACTCAGTCAATAAACTGCTGTACAAGCATGATGAGCTGAGCTTGGCACCCCAGCACCCACACAAAAGCTGGGTATGGCAGCCTGTGTTTATAACCCCAGCACTGGGAGTCGGGGAGTAAAAAGTGGAGTCATGCAGATCTCTAAAGCACCCTGGCCAGCCAATCTAGCTAATCAATCAAGTCCATGTTCAGTGAGAGGCCCTCAAAAAGCAAAGTGAATTGAGGAAGACACTGAACACTGACCTCTGGCCTCTACATACATGTGCATCCACACCAACATGTGCATATACACAAATGCATACTTCACACACACACCCTAAAACAAAGCAAACTAGTTGTGGTGGTATGTGCCTGTAATCCCAATTACCTAGGAGGCTGGGTTTAAAAGCTACATGGTGTGAACCTGTCTCAATAAGTAAATAAAGTCTTTTCATGAATCCCACACTGAATGTAATTTCACAATGCAAGGATGATATTCACTGAGCCCGAATCCAAGCTCATGTCATATTCTAAAATACTGTGGTTTAAACAGGTGACAAACACATTGTAGCCACTCCATGCTGAGGAAAGTCTTTTGTGAAAGGACAGTCAGCCTAGTGCTACTTAAAAAAAAAAAAAGTTAAGTCTCTTTAAAGAAACAAACAAAGCAATAGACAGGTGTGGTGGCACCTTTAATCCCAGTGTTCGGTGGGCAGAGGCAGACTGACCTCTGTGAGTTGAGAACAGCTTGGTCAACATAGTAAGATTTGTCAACAAACAAACAAACCACTTAAAAGAAACACCAAGTTAACCAGAGCAAGGTGAAGTGGTCCATGTCCACAATCTGAGTATCAGGAGGTAGAGGCAGGACGATCAAGAGTTCAAGGCCACCCATCCTTGGCTATAGTTTAAGGCCAGTCTAGGTTACACGAGACTGTCTCAAAAAACATAAAACAAAAACCAAACAACTAAGTAATCAGCCACAGTAGGAACCTTTTCACTGTTGAAAAATTAAGTACTTAGTGTTAATGACGAAAGGGAAGATGTCATTATTGTGTTTGTATACACAGAATGGAACCAATTTTAAGCTGACCATCAGTTTGCTGTTTCTGATTTCACCTTGGCAGTATTTTCTAACTATATTCTTGAAACACAACCAACTCATTAAGTGCCATTGTTCCACTGAAGACCATTCTCACTGCTGTTTCCTCACAAAAACATGGCAACATTCCCCCTACATGTACGTCTATGTACTGTTATGCCTGGTACTGCAGAGGCCAGAAAAGATGGATGCCTTGGAACTGGAGGTACTGCTGTGAGCCACCTTTGTGGATGCTGGGAACTGGTTCTCTGGAAGAGCATCCAGTGCTCTTATCAGCTAAACCATCTCTCTAACTCCAACACTGTGAATCTTAACACATCCAAAGCCCTGCTAGATAGCAAGTACACAGTCAATGAACAAAAATGCTGACTGGACTGGCATTAGAGGAAAGACACACCCACCCACCATTCTCAGGCAAGAAAGCAGAAAAACGTATTCATTTAAGTACTCTGTTTTAGCCAGAAGTCTTTCCGAACTGTCTCATGCACTTCCTTGCCTCATTAAATAACATCACACCCTTCCAAGAGACAGTATAACAGCCAACAAAGCCATTTAATAAAACCAAAGGACTCTAATAAAAAGACTGATTGTCTCTTCAGAAGGCAAAACAGGAAATCTTATAAAGAAAAATCAAGGTTTGATGAGAAAGACCAAGAAGAAACCTAGGAAGAAGAACTATTAGTCCAAATAAACAGCTCAGGAGCTGGCTAACCGGGAGAAAGAAGCTAATGAAGAGCAAGTCTGGGAGGAGACAGCCAATTCCCCCAGAATGCTGTGTGCAAGTGTTAGGCCAACAAGTACAGTAACTACAACCTGGCCTGCACAGTAAGTGCCAACCTCACAAAAATAGGAAGTTATGGCCAGGTACAATGTAAACACTCACGAGGTTTTGACAGGAGGATTACTTAATTCCCAGAGTTCAAGATCAGCCTGGGTAATCAAACATAAAAATTTGATTAAAAAAAAAAAGCGGGCGGTGGTGAGAGGCACTTGAGAGGCAGAGGCATGTAGATCCTTGTGCGGTCAAGGCCAGACTGGTCTACAGAGCAAAAGCCAAAAAAAGAACAAAACCAAAACAGAAAAACCCGATGACAAAAAAAAAAAAAAAAAAAAAAAAAAAAAAAGAGCTGAGTGGAAAAAAAAATACTGATATGAGATTTTAGAGACTTGCACTTATGAAGTATAATAGCTCTTTAAATAGAATATATAAAGTTTTGGTCCTTTAGGAAAACCCAAAAAAACAGAACTATATCATCCCAGAATATTAACATAAAAAAATAGATCTAGCTTACCTCTTCTTGAATATACTGTAAGAGGAAGGGGGATGCTCTTAAATTATCCACTGGAATATTGAAGAAGCCCTGAATTTCCTTCTGGTGTAAATCCATAGTGATGAGATGAGTTAGACCTTCAAATATAAGCAAGTTAAAAACATGTCAACAGTACCATAATACCGTAACAGTGACTGAGCAAACATTCTCCTACAGGAAAATCTGGCACCTCCACGGCTCATAATTTTACTAATATGAGATGCATGATTTTCACTTCCACTTAAGTACAGCAGTAGTGGCTAGAGAGATATTCAGCAAGTAATTCTTTTTTTTTTTTGGTTTTTCGAGACAGGGTTTCTCTGTGTAGCTTTGCGCCTTTCCTGGAGCTCACTTGGTAGCCCAGGCTGGCCTCGAACTCACAGAGATCCGCCTGCCTCTGCCTCCCGAGTGCTGGGATTAAAGGCGTGCGCCACCAACACCCGGCTTCAGCAAGTAATTCTTATGTGAGATTGGTTCCCAGCACACATTAGGAGACTTACAACCACCTGTAATTCCAGTTCTAGAGGCTGAGATTCTCTTTTGGTCTCTAGCAGCCTACACATATGTGCACATACACATAAATAAAAATAAGCCCTTAAACAGACATAATAATAACAACAAAGAAGTGATGCTCGCTTTGGCAACACATGCTAAAATTGGAATCATAACCAAGAAGTGTTACTGAAAGTGCTGTCACAGCGGATGGCATGTCCCAGAAGTTTCCAGATGACAAAACCCAGTATGAGCTACCAAGACCAGGAGCCTTCACCCACACTGTGTCAGTGTTTTGTAGGGGTTCAGTGGTTAATACTGTCAACTTGATAGGATTTACAATCACTGGGGAGATAAGCCGTGGAGACATACATGTGAGGGATTAGCCTCTGGCATGCCTGTAAGGGTTATTTTGATTACATCGAGGCAAGAAGACTCACTAAATGGGGTGACAGCATACTCTGGGCTGGTGTCTGGGGCTGCACAAGGAGGAAGCTAGCCGAGTCCAGCACTCATCACATTCCTTCCTGACTGCATCACAGTATGACGCTTTGTATCAAGGTCTGGCTACTTTAACTTCTGTGCTGTGACAGCTTCTACCTTCCTTAAGTGGCTTCTCACAGCAGTGATAACAGGCTCCACATGGCTGAGGTTGCTGGAGTTTACGTTTTTTTAAAGCTGTGTTTTGTTTTTGCCTTCTTTGCAAAGCTACACTGAAAAATATATTCTATAGTAAGTGTAAGAAGCAGTGGCCTGGGAAGGGGTCATTCCTTTGTTTGCGCAAATTTCTGTGATATATACCTGCTATAATCATATACACTTACACACAAGAACACACAGGCACAGAAGTCTGACACTTACAATGAGAACTATGTAAGTATTTACAAATATAAAATACTTAGGCTGTGTAATGAACAGATAACCTATAGAATAGGAGAAAATCTTTGCCATCTACATGTCGGACAGGGGAGGTGTTATCTAGAATAAAAGAAATGCACAAATTGAACACCAAAAACCCCAAACAAAAACCAATCAAAATCCCAAGAAACTAAGCTCCCAAGCTGCCAATCAAACAGAAGGCTAATGAACCGAACAGACAGTTCTCAAAAGAAGTCATGGAGGCCGGGTGGTGGTGGCACACACTTAATCCCAGCACTCGGGAGGCAGAGGCAGGCAGATCTCTGTGAGTTCGAGGCCAGCCTGGTCTACAGAGTGAGATCCAGGACAGGTACCAAAACTACACAGAAACCCTGCCTCGAAAAAAACAAAAAACAAAAACAAAAAAAAAGAAGTCATGTGGATGGACAACAGATATTCTAGTGTGTGATACCTTGAGCTATCAGGGAAACAGAAATTAAAACTACTTTGAGCTGGGTGTGGTGAGGCATGCCTTTAATCCCTTGAACTGTTGCTTAAGGGCCACCTCGGTCTATTTAGTGAAATCCCCCCAAAACTACTTTGAGATTCAATCTCACCCTAGTTAGAATGGAAATCACCAAGGAAACGAGTAACAATAATTGCCGTCAAGGACACGGGAAAGAGAAACACCATTCACTGATCGTGGGAGTACAAACTGATTCGGCCACCATGAAAACAACTGTGGAGATTTCTCACAAATTAAAAACAACTACCAGGGGCTGCAGAGATGATGTAGGTGTTAAGGGCACTGGCTGCTCTTCCAAAGGACTTGGTTCAGTTCCCAGCACCCACATAGCAGCTGGCAGCAGTCTGCAACTCCAGTTCCAGAGGATCCAATGGATCCGAGGGCACTGCAAACATGTGGTACACAGATGTGACATGTAGTCAAAACACGGATAAATATTTAAGAAAGAAAGAACTACCATCTACCCCAGCTGAACCACTAAGAAAGAACTA
>CABHPR010153712.1:0-14176 GCA_902168415.1 Peromyscus melanophrys | reverse complement strand
CCCAGCTGAACCACTTCTTGGCAGGTATGTTCTACCACACAAATACTTGCATATCCATCTATAATGCTGCTCTATTCACATCATAAGAGAACATAATCAGCCTAGCAGTCCAAAAGATGAATAGATAATGTAATTGTCACATATACACAATGGAATTTTATTCAGCTATAAAGAAAAATTAAATTTGTGGGAAAATGGATCTGAAAATTATATTGAACAAAGTAATCCAGGCTCAGAAAGACAAATATGCATTGTCCTCTCTCATACGTGGCTCCTACCCTTTAATGTATGTGTGTGCGGGCACACGCACGCACACGATATAGATGTATATATCAATATGTTGGTATAGGTTATGAAACTAGAAAGGGCACCAGGAGAAAGGAAAAAGAGGTATTGAGGCAAGAAGGAGTAGTAAAATAGCATAGCCTACTTAGACAGCTCCAAGCCAATGAGAAATCCTGTCTCAGAGAAAAAGGTAAACGTCACCTGAGGAACAACAGCCAAAGTTGCCCTCTGGCGCATGCAAGCACATGCACCTGCGTGCGCGCACACGCACACCCTTTTAAAATGCATGATGAAACCTAGTACCTGTACACTAATTTAAAAAAATATAAAAATGTTTTTTAAAAATACTTAGGCTGTTACCTGAGAACGTTTAACAGAAAGCAACGAATGTGGTTTACAAAATACAATTATTTGTAAAATGAAAACGGCTCCTGTACTGGAGTCTAGCAGTAAGGTTCAAATGTGGAGGTTCCTCACAAAATTCAAAAGAGAACTGTCAGGGGCTGCAGACATGACAGCCTCTTCCCCTTTCAAAACTTGACTATGACTCAAAGTGTCATGCCAACACAAATGTTAAACAGGTAATTCAGGAGAAAAATGAAACAGAACTCGTTCTCATTACTTCTGTGTCTTAGGAGTTGGAAGCAGAATTCTCTGCAGTTTTCTAATTAAACCAGACACTAGTTTACCTGTAGTGTGCTTTTCATGATTTCAGATACCCATGGTTCAAAAACACTTAATGAGCAGTGCCAGAAAAAAACATTGATTTTTTTTTTTTTTTTTTTGGTTTTTCGAGACAGGGTTTTTCTGTGTAGTTTTGGTGCCTGCCTGGAGCGCACTCTGTAGACCAGGCTGGCCTCGAACTCACAGAGACGCCCCTGCCTCTGCCTCCCGAGTGCTGGACTTAAAGGCATTCGATACTGCCGCCTGGAGAACAATTGATCATTTTAAACATCATGTCACCAGGAATAATGTGACCAGTCTCGTGATGCCCTTCTCTTCCCCCAGGACAGGGTACTGGTGCTGTCTGTGCCACTCAGCTAGGATGAGAGACATACAGTTGCAGTACTACAGGGCCAGCACACCTCTCCTGGGGAAAGGGGGTCCACTGTATAAACTGTCTATCTTTAAAAGCTGTTTCACTGTTTGTACTCTGTTCAGAACTCGGGTCAAGAGAATGCTTTGAAATTTCTAAGGTAAAAAATAAATCTGCCGGGGGGGGGCTGGAGAGATGGCTCAGCGGTTAACAGCACTGGCTGCTCCTCCAAAGGTCCTGAGTTCAATTCCCAGCAACCCCATAGATCACAACCATCTGTAATGAGATCTGGTGCCCTCTTCTGGCCTGGAGGCATACATACAGGCAGAACACTGTATGCATAATAAATAAATAAATCTAAATAAATAAATAAATAAATAAATAAAAAATAAATCTGCCATAGTAGTACACACCTTTAGTCTCCTCCTCTAGAGGCAGAGGCAGGCAGATTTCTGAGTCCATGGCCAGCCTGGTCTATATAGTGAGTTCCAGGACAGCTAGGACTACATGAAGAGACTCTGTCTCAAACAAACAAACAAACAAACAAACAAACAGACAAACAAACTCAACCTGTTATTCTTACCAGCTTTGCACATCATGGAAGCCAGCAACTTTGAGACAATGGAGCCCCTTTTTCTCATCTTGCACTGCTTACTATAAGGAAAGTAAGGGATCACGCCGATGATGCTCTTGGCACATGAGGTCTTACATGCATACACCATGATCAGGAGCTCCATAATGGTGGTGTTCACATCCCTGAAACCCGTGGACAGTGTTAGACACTTAGTATCTTAGTTATGACTATAATAAAAGACTTAAAGCACTAGACACAAAATGGACAAATCCCTCTTCTCGAAGAGCTCCACTTTCTCACTGAAAGACACTATCAGAAGATAGCTTTCCATACCACACGCATTCAGCTATTGGGCAGCAGAGAGGAACTTTCTAGATCACTCTAAAATTACACTCTAGGGGCAATCCCTCCCAGCATGCTCTGCAGAGAACCAGTACCACCATCTTTCATCCCTCCTCCCTCAAGAGAGACATCTACAATCCCACTCCGACTCTCCACTCTTTTTCTCTCATGCACAAGCCAAAGAAGCTTTAGTCTCCAAAACAGCTCTCCAACTTTCATCAAAAGCCTCTGACATTTGGCTAAATCCATTGGCTAAGTAGTCTTTCTCTTTCCCAGCCTTTCTGCTGCCTCTAAGGCCGCTGCTCACCTGTGCCTACGGTAGACGCCTGTGCCTACAGGAGAGGCTCTGTCCCTCTGCCTCCTTGTGGTAATTTGAATGAAAATGGCTCCATAGACTCATAAGGCCTGGCACTATTGGGAGGTGTGGCCTAGTTGGAGTAGGTGTGGCACTGTTGGAGGAAGCATGTCACTGGGGGTGAGCTTTGATGTAGAACTCTCAGCTCCTTCTCCAGCACCATGTCTGCCTGTATGCCACCATGCTTCCCGAGCCATGATGACGATGGACTACACCTCTGAACTGTCAGCCAGCCTCAATTAAATGCTGTCCTTTACAAGAGCTGCTGTGGTCATGGTGTCTCTTCACAGCCATAGAAACCCCACTAAGACACTACTTCTGCTTCCCGTGATCCTTTCCTTGGTTCCCACACCTCCTGCACATTCATTTGTCGTCTCCTCCTGTCCCTTCATCTCTCAGCTCTGTAGCTCTGTAAATGCTCTCAACACTATCACAGACCTATCTCTTGCCCAAGATCCCTTCTGAAGGCAATCTCCTCGCTGGTGGAAATCTAACCTATACTAAAGGAACTGCTCTCCCCTGCAAACGCCTGCATCATCAGAAAACCTGCACCACTACCTCACTGGCCACTGTTTCTCAGGCTACTCTGGACAGAGTTCAAGGTAAGCTACATTCCTCTCTTCACGTGGCTTTGTACTTCACCACTCCACTACTACCCCCACTGGGTGACAGTGGCCTGCTGCTGCTCCCCTGAAGCCCTCAGTTTACACTCCAAACAGTGCAGCTTGTCTTTAAAGGTTCAAGGCCCTGAAATGGTTCCCATTCTACCCACAGCCAGGGACCAGCACTAAGGGCTGTGCCTCCCAGGCCCCTCTATGATCTGCTCTCACCTCTTCATCTTGACACTTGCTCCACATGCCGTCCCTAGACACCCCTGCTCTCCTCTTCACTGAGGCCTGCCCTGTCTGTCCCCCTACCCTCTTACTACCATCATCCCGAGTGCTGGGATTAAAGGCGTGCGCCACGCTTGCCCAGCGAACTTAGAGGCTCGTAATGCAAGACAATTCCTCTACCAGTGAGTTACAGTCTTAGTGCTCCCCATTTCATGTTAATGTCACATAACACTTACATTTTACAGTCTACATGATGATCTATCCAATTCTAGTTTTTGTTTTGTTTTCTTTGAGAGAAAGTCTCAGTCAGTATGCAGGGATTGCCAACCTTTTGGCACCCTGACAGGATACTGACATCTACAAACGTGTTGGGCCACGGATGCATACGACCTATGGGCTACAGGACAAATACACCTTGTGTATGATGCCACTGTGGAACTAACAATCCTCCTGCCTTAGCCTCCGAGTGCTGGGATTACAGGTATGTATCACCTCGTCTGGTTTATCATGTTCTCTGTGTGTCTTCCTCATGAGATCAACTGTTCTGAGCACGAAAGCACTTTGCACATGTAACAGGACCCCAATTATTGAAAATATTCAACAAATATTGTGAATAACTGAACAAATCCGATCCCAGAAGAATTAAAATACTGTCAGAAAAGCATTCTGTGAGGAACAGTAAGCAGAGGAACAGCAACAAGTAGCCACCCTGAGGCCAACAATCAGGAGAACCAACAAGCTTACCACCACTAACTGAGATAAGCAAATGGATGACCGGAAGATGTCAGTTCAAGCCTGTCTTAGGTTTTTAGTAGCTTATACTAGTCTGCACCGAAATGAAGCAAGGGGCGCAGTATAACTTAGTGGTACAGTGCTTGCCCAGCAATAGGAGGCTCTTAGTCTGAGCCTGCTTCTGCCATTAATCCATCAGCAGTTAACCAACCAACACAAGGCAGCAGCAACCGAACGTGACGCTATCAAACCCTCAGTCTATTCCTCGGCATCTCAGAGAGACGATCCTGATGAGCAGGCTTTCTGCAACCCAGTGAAGACTGAGAACTCAATGGGGCACATGGAGAGGGAAAGATTTGGTTAGAAGAATAAGGACCTGACAAAGAGCTGATAACAGTCCTGTCACAGAACCTAAGCGCCAACTTGATTCTTTTTTCTTTTTTTAAGTTTCTTGAGACAAGGTTTCTCTGTGTACCCACTGTAGGCTGTCCTGGAACTCACTTTGTAGACCAGGCTGGCCTTGAACTCACGGAGATCTGCTTGCCTCTGTCTCCCAAGAGCTGGAATTGTAGGTGTGCGCCACCACCTCCCAGTCGCCTTGATTCTTGATTGCTAGAAAAACTGTACAGGTTCTGTCATTAAGAGTCTCTACTCGCCGGGCAGTGGTGGCGCACGCCTTTAATCCCAGCACCCGGGAGGCAGAGCCAGGTGGATCTCTGGAGAACAAGAGTCTGGGGCTGGCTTGGAAACAAAGCAAGAGTTTAAAACAAAATGAAGAAGGGATTGAGGGAGAGGGAAAAAAAGTCGGCAGTTTCACTAGAAAAACTAGCAAAAGGGGGCTGCAGAGACGGCTCCCTGGTGAAGAGCACAGGCTCTCCTAGTGTCCATGAGTATGTGGTACTGCTCTGGCTCAGGTTCCACTGGATCTGGAGGCTTCCAAATCGAAGCTCACGACCATCTTTAACGCCAGTCCCAGGGGATCTGATGCCCTCTTCTGACCTCGGCAGGTACTTGGCACACATATAGTGCATAGATAAACATAAAGGCAAGACACCCATAAATAAATAAATAGATAAATAAAAAAGACTAGCAAAAGCACACCAGTTTTATAACTAACTTCCCCTGTGTGGCCAGGTCTTCAGACTCTAAGAGGGACACCCAAGAGGCATTGAGAAACCACTTACTTTGAGATGGTCTGGATGATAAATACATCTTTTCCTCTCACAGACTCTTGGATTTGGACTCTCGTTTCTAAAGGGAAAAGGAGAGAAAGATATAGTTCAAATTTTTAAGACATTTAATGCTAAGTCTGCATTAATTTCCAACTTTATAAAATACAGAAACCAGGACTACTACCAAACAACAAAACTCACTGACATTAAGCGTCTGGCCATTAGCCATACTTTTCAATCAAATCTAGGCTTCTCCCTCACATGTAAGCAGTGTCTGCCATGTTACACTGAGGACAGTCCCTGCCAAGAAACGATGTACTCAGTCACCCAGCCAGCATCAGCTGAGAACGGAGGCATAAACGTAGTATACTGTGGGATAAAAGAGGACCAGGGACTATCCCTCCTCTTAAACACCTGTTGTTAGCAACAAGGAACAGACCCAGGACCGAACACTGCACAGGGTAGGAAAAAGGCAAGGTGTGGTCCGGCTCTATATGAAGAGAAACCACATCACTTTCTGGACATGGTGGTGGTTGCCTAGAATTCCAACACTGAAGAGGCTGAGACAGGAGAATACAAGAGTTGGAAGCTAGCCTGGGCCACAAAGTAAGACCCTGATTCTTAAATACAACAAACAAAAACAAAAAAATTTTAAACATGAAAAAAATCCAATCACTTGAAGCCAGGAATCATATAAAACTAGAAACAACAAAAATCATAATTATAGCTAATGTCTTGAAATGTGACAAAAGTATTCTATTTATGTGCAAGAACTTATATGTAGGTGATGTGTCTAGGGATTAAGTAACGTATTCAGACAGCAAAACATCAAAGCTACATGGTAGACATCAGTATGGCCAGTCACAGTACTGTGTTTTCACTTATCTCATATGTCTGAAAGTTTTCATTAAAAATATTGGCTTTCATTAAAAAAGTACACTGGGCAGTGGTGGCGCACACCTTTAATCCCAGCACTCAGGAGGCAGAGCCAGGCGGATCTCTGAGAGTTCGAGGCCAGCCTGGTCTACAGAGTGAGTTCCAGGACAGGCTCCAAAACTACACAGAGAAAGCCTGTCTCGGAAATGAAAATGTTGTCAAGCTGGAGATGCAGCTCAGTGGCAGAACGCTTTGCTCAAGGCTCTGTGCTCCAGCTCAGTGATTGGGGGGGGGATATGGTGATGCCCACTTGAAATACCAGTATTCAGGAGGCTAAGGCAAGAGGATCTCAAGTTTGAAGCTAACCTGGGCTGCATGATGAGTTCAAGGCCAGCCTGGGCTACATAGTAAGGTACTGATTCAAAACCGACAAAATCATTAGAAAAAAAATGTGTGTGCTTACAAAAGACTGTGGTATGATATTACAAATGAGCTTTAGAGTCAAGAAATTTGGATCTAAATCCTGGTACTGCTACTTGTGGGACCTCATATCTATCCCTGACCCAGGTTTTCAATATCTAGGAACAGTAAGGAATACCGAAGTTAGTTTCCTTCCTTAAACCAAGGAATGTCCATCCCATTACTCCTAAGCCTGGGGACTGAACCCACTTGCCCTGTCCCACAGCCCCATCCTCCCACAGCTCTCCCTCATCCAGTCTCCCTGAAGAGAAGCTCCCCGATGTCAATCATGCTCTGCCCTGGAGCCACCATCTTAGGAAAACTAGAGGAGCGGCAGCAGTACTGGTGAGAGCTCTTTAAGATTTAAACACCAGACCAAATCCGGTAGTGAGAACAGAGAGATGAGTGTTTACTGAGCACCTACTATGTGTTAAAAGGTTAGGTCGAGTACAGAGATTATCCCATTTATTACTGGCCAAGGATAAGGAGTAAGATTCTCATGTCCATATAAGCTGTCCATTACCCCTGCGAGAATAAGTTCACTAAGAATTCCCACCATTCTAAAGAAATGTCAAAGATTAAATAATATTTCTTGCAACTATTTCCTAGCAACACTTTAAGGCAACCCTTGGCCTTAGAGGAAATAAATAACCAGTTGAGATCAGAGGTACAGCTCTGTAGGCAGGCATCATAAGGTCCTGGGTTTGATAATGCAGCACATATGAGCATGGGTGTACATGTAATCCTGCACATGCCCACATACCTACAAACTAAAAGTATAGGCACACAGTACTTAATCACGTTATCTACAGCAAAATAACCTCAACCAACAAGTAACGAACATTTCCATCTAGCTGACCAGCTAGTTACATACTTATGCGGTAATTACTGAATGAGACCTAAGAAGCAGCATTTAAACCCTACATGTGATTTTTACCAGGGTTACTTCTATACGGTATTAGTAAGGAATAGAAATCACATCCTCCACCTTGCCTGCCTGACTTCCTGCTGTCGGAACTGACTAGATAACTGAATCTAACTGTCTGGCAGTCAAGGATTACTTGATGACCCATTAGACCACATTCTGCAAGTAGATCCACAATACGTCCAAGGAAGCTCACCTCTGTTAGGTTCCTGGTAAACCTGCACTTTGCCCATCTCCACCCCCAGCCGCCTAGAGAAGAGAAAGGGGGAAAAGCTGAGAAGGCAACAGAATAGACCCAACATCTTTACTATTAAAGATGACTTCTAAGTTGACAAAAGTAAGTTATTCTAATTATGAAATAAAGTAAATATTATAGCCTATCTGTTTGTTGCCTACCCTTGACCTCACCCCATGACCACCCATGGCCTATGCAACCTGGCTCTCCTCCTTCACAGGCCAGCCTCCTAGAGCTCCAAGCCCCATAGCCCACATTCCCCACAGGCACCAACACCTCCTACAAGCCACAGGCCTTGGAACCTGCTGTTCTCTCCGCCTCAACCTGCATCTGATGCTTTACCTGGGTCTCTCAATTCCTAGACATCCCTAGTTTTAAAAGGTACCTGAGCACCTAAGCTGAGGTAGACTATTCTCTCCCATCTGTATGCCCTCACTGCCTTCTTCCTGGCATTTGTTACCACCTGAAACTACCTAGTTGGTTGTCATAGCTTGCTTGTCTGGCTCCCATACTAAAATGTAAATTACATGAAAAGAAAGCTTTTGACTGGCCTGCTCATGGTTAACTCAGAGCACCCAGATCAAGGTTTTATGTATAGCAAGGATTTGGTAAGTGTTTAATCAGTTTCTAAAAATTACACTAAACTATAATTGGTAAACCATTCTCATATTCTGCATGCATCCCTGTTTGCTAGACTCCAATACTTTATCTATAGTGGTGCCTACCACTCCCGGGAGTTATGGTCACTCAAATATAGTAGCCCTGAGTATATTCAGATGATATGCAGGTTAGCTATGCTTTTGAGCTTGATAATCAGCAGTAGTCTGATTATCAAATTTAAAATATCACAAGGGTGCATACGGATTTGACTGGTAAAACTGGAACTCACTCAGCAATTTTCCTTGAAAGCTCCATACACGATGAATTGGAATTTGCTGAAAACAACACCAGACCTCCTTTGGTTATGTTCATCTTGGTTTCTAATTCAGGAGGCGCCACACAAAACATCAAAACCTTCTTGGTTTTCCACTTCTCAGAGCCTAGAAGAAAAGAGTACAGATAAAGTATCACCATATATAAAATTCACCTGAGCAGTTAAACAAAAAATGACTTCAGCAGAAGGAAAATAGTTGCCACCATAGTGGTGGCTTTTATCTTAAGGGAGATATACTATGGGCAAGTAGAACCCTTGGAGTTTAAAATTGCAAATGGCACCACACAACTTCATTACTTTTCATACCCACTGGGAATAAATGATAAACTTACAAGAAAGGCGGAGCTGAAGAGCTCAGTGTTTTACTGTTTGCTGCTTAAAGTCAATTATGGACAACCTCCTGTTATTCTCTGACAACAAAATTCCTCCTGGATTAACACAGAAAAATGGCAGAGCCATTAGCAAGAACATAGACTAGCTGGTCCTTAAACAAAGAATAAATGGCCCAGATCCCTCTATAATACCTGCTCCCCACACCCCCACCCTGAGGCTGCTCTGTATCACATCTAAAATTCATCCTGTTGGTGCTGGAGGTGGTTCTGTGCTTAAGTGCACTGGCTGTTCTTCAGAGGACCTAGATCAATTCCTAGCATCCACAAAATGGCTCACAACTGTCTGTAACTCCAGTTCTGGGGATCCAACACCCTCATCTGCCCTCAGCACCAGGCAAGCATATGCTGCAGACATAAATACAAATTTAATAATAATAAGTAAAAGACCCACTGGGCATGGCAGAACACATCTTTCATCTTAGCACTTGGGAGGCAGAGGCAGGAAAATCTCTGTGAATTCAAGACCAGCCTGGTCTACAGAGCAAGTTCTAGGACAGCAGGGTTGACACAGAAACTCTGCCTCAATCAATCAATCAATCAATAAGTGATCTGCCTGGTCATGTTCCTTCTCAACTACAACAAGGCTGATTAGATAATAATGCTGTAGGAAACGTAAGTGGCCCCCAAGTGACAGACAGCAGGACAAGGGCAGGGCCTAGCCTAAAGGTCACCATCCTCTCTGGGCTAAGAGTCCTCTCACAGTGAGTGCCAGACTGGGTGGAAGCTATGTGGAGCCAAGCCCACACATCCTTCTTTCCTTTCCCTGTCTTCCCTAGTTTACTCAGCTTAGCTAGCTCTTTGGGGGGTGTGCTGGTACAGCTGTGTTTTGTTTTGTTTTAATTTTTATTACCCAAATTAAAACATTTATTATGCAAAAACCTAGAAATACATCTTCCTAGTAAAAACCTGAGACATCACCACTAACAGGACTCCTCCCCGGCAGTGAGGGTTATTTCAGCACAACACATACATGCCTCAGGCACTTTCCACACATTCAGACACATGCACTCTATACAAATATGGAAAAACACATTCAATGTTTCTAGTTCAAAAGAGTATCCCTGCCAGGCGGTGGTGACACACACCTTTAATCCCAGCACTCGGGAGGCAGAGTCAGGCGAATCTCTGTGAGTTTGAGTCCAGCCTGGTCTACAAAGTGAGATCCAGGACAGGCACCAAAGCTACACAGAGAAATTGGGGGGGTGGGTATCCTTGTGAAGGCTGCATACATACACACACACATACACACACAGTGGGACCACCTGGTCCCGGGGCAGTTCAGTGCAGTCACCAGCAGGCTATGAGAGCACATCTGTAGCAGAGCACCCTTTAAGAGATATTCCAAATGAGAAAGCCTAAGGTTCCAACACAGGCTACAGGGCAAGTTCCCTTAAACTTACAAGTCACAAACAGAAATGTCTGTACAGCCAACCAACTAATGTTGATAAAGAGTCCACTGCTCCACGGATACTACCCAGTCAAGCCCAGTCCTCCCAAAGCCTGCTTTCGTAGAACAAGCCAATTCATTTGCTTACCAACTGTTCCTAGATATGCTGAGCACAGCCACAAAGCCTGAATTCTCTTGTCCCTTCTGTAAAAAGTATTTCAATCCTGGCTTTCAGAGAATGCAGCTCAGCTTCAAAAAATGGGGTGGTGGAAAAGAAATACTAAGACCAGCAGGGCTGGAGTGATGGCTGAGGGTTAGCAGGCTCCCCAAAGGCACGCGGCAGCTCACAGTCTTGGTTATCTACTAAATTCAGTAATATGCATGGGATGGCCACCTTTCTACACTCCCTCAACTTCAAATAAGAAGTCCTAAATAACAACACAGAGCTCCTGAGAGGACCTGGAAGAGCTCTTAGAGGAACTTCAGCCTCTCTCTGCTAGCTCTACATGATTCCAGTCCCTGGGCCTGGAGCCCACACCTCTGAGGCCTGTCACCCCAATTCTTCCTCTCCTTTGGCCTCTGGTTCTTTCCTCGAAGATTTAAAGGAAGCATCCTACTCTCTGTTCACACAACAGCCCAGTCTCTCTCGGCCATGTGTCCCTCTAGGACATCTCCTGAAGCCTTTCCTTTAGTGGTTCAAATGCACACAGCCTGGTCTCCAAAGCTGACTCCAGCACAACAGCTTCTAAGGTCAAACTCTTGACATAAGGGCTGGGGTGTCACCTAATGGTATAAGCTCAATGGCAGAAGGCTTGCCTACCATGAGGCAGGCCTCGGGCTCCATGTCAAATCCTAATGTATGCCCACCCTTGAACAGCAAGGGCAGAGTAAAGGGCATCCGAAGAATCACTGTGACTGCCCAACTCACAAGCTCTTCACCTCTAAGGACAGACAGTTACTGGTTCCATTCTCCCTCACCCTGTTAGAAATTCTGTATTTTGTTTTTGAGATAGGGTCTCTCTATGTAGCCCTGGCTGGCCTGGAACTCACTATGAAGGCTTACCTCAGACTCACAAATACTCACCTGCAGTGGCCCCCAAATGCTGGGATTAAAGGTGTGCATGCACCACCAAGACCAGCCTCCAATTGTGATGCTTTTTATCAGGCTCAGGATCACTAGCAGAGGGCTGGCAGGTGCCCATTAGCACAAAGTTTCAATGTGAAATAGAATACAGAGAATGTCCCCTACCCCCTCCCATGTACTATAATTACTTTGGTGTTTAACCTAAACTTTCTCTAGAATGTGCAAAAATTATTTATGCATGGGTGAAATTCCAGAAAAATCCCAGCACCTTTTATGAAGCAAATCACAGTCATCTTTCTGAATGAGATAATCTGTTAGGTCTCCTGAACAAGAGACTTCTCCACCCTGAAGGAGATCACTTGTTTTAGATGGATTTACTATTTCAAAACCACCATCAGATTTCAACATTCATACTAGAGATTAGAAGCCTCACAGTGTGTGCTGTGTCCCCTCTGAGGCATCCACGGTGTAACCAACACCTTCTAAAGAGGGCTTGTAATACAAGAGGCCTGAGCCAGATCTTAGACTCACTGGACCTGTATCCCTCCCAGACAACCAAGACAGCCTCTCCACCAAAACTGAAGGTTTAGGCAGCAGAGGCTCAACCAACGTATGCTGAAAAAAGCCTCACTTCAGGTATACTAACTAGCAAACAGAACTGAAAGCCATGTGTTGACAAAAAGCATACAGGAGTTACTTTTATTAGTGATATCCCTCACTCCAAGAAAATCTGCCTCCGTGGCAGAGCGTTTGTTTGCCCATGCTTAGGGCCTGGGTTCCAACTCCAGCGTGGAAAAAAAGCTGACACTGATAAGATGGATTGGTGGTGTACCTCTGTGACAAGTTGGTGCTTTGTGCTGCAGGCCTGGATTCAATCACCAACACCAAAAACAAAAAGTACAAAATAAAAATAAATCCCGAGAAACTGTAGGGCAGAGCTAAAACTGCAGCACTCTTCCATCTTCTGTGGTGCCCGGCACTTTATGCATCTATCATCACAATGCTTTCATATGGTTAATGCTATATTTTCTGAGTTTTCTTGTTTTTTTTTGTGACAACTTGGGGAAGCAGGAGACAGATTTAAGATTATTTTAAACCTGAGAAAGTAATAGTTTTAATCTTATTTAATGTGTATGGGTGTTTCCTCTGCATGTTTGTCTGCACGAATGTGAGCCTGGTACCCTTGGAGGCCAAAAGAGGGTATCAGATTCTGCGGGACTGGCATTACAGGTGGTTGTGGACTGCTATGTGGGTGGGGTGCTGGGTCTCAAATCCAAGTCCTGAACCACTGAGCCAGCTCTCCAGTCCCCACACCTGGGGAAGTAGTTTTAATAAGACGGGTTGTCATTACTTTCCAGACTTTTTAAACAAAATCATACTAGATAAAAGCTTCTGCAACTTTCGGCCTCTTCCTCAGGACAGTGGCCCCTAAAGGACCTGGCTTAGCAGCAGTCTGACTTGTAATACAGTTCCTTGCATACAATAAATAATAGGTTGCACGACTCTCCGTTACACACACACACACACACACACACACACACACACACACACACACACACAAAGACTTGGAAACCTGATGAAACTCCACAATCAAGAGAATCAGACAAATACCCAAATTTTGAAATGTCTATTGCAAACATACCTCACCCAGAAAAAGATACATTTTAAGTGCCAAAGAAAGAACACAGAACTATTTTTGGGTGTTGTCAATTTTTTGGAATTTATCCCAAGTAAAGAGTTTTATGGTTAATAATGGAACTGCAAGATTTTTTTTTTTTTAAAGACTTTTTAGCCCTGTCTGGCCTGGAACTCGCTATGCAGACCAGGCTGGCCAGCCTCGAACTCGAGATTTTTCCACCTGCCCCACAAACCGCCAAGATTATTTAAGAGAATAATAAACACTGGCTCTATGTTAAATCTCAGGGCAGCTAATAGCTATAGTGTTCCTATCTCTGCAAATATTGGGTGATAATGGTACAAATCAGAGCAGTTAGAAGGATAAGGACAAGAAGGGTGCCATGTAGTGGGGCTCAATAGCATGCATTGTTTTTATTTGTGCATTTAAATCCTTAAGCACTGGGACAGGGTTGACTCAAAGGCAGGCCTCTCGCATAGCTTGAAGCACCTTGCGTTCGGCCCCAGCACCGCATGGGAAAAAAAAAAAAAGGAAAGAAACCGTAAGACACTAGAACTCACACTTCCTCAGGCCTCAAAGCCCGGTTCAGTGTTTTCGTATCCCTCACAAAAGCTAAACACCCACACTGCGCCAATATCAAAATAAGAAAAACGAGTCCTCATCAACAAGGAAGGAGCATTTTCGGGGACAGTATCTTACACCGCTCCTCGCTTCTCCTACGTCGGAGTGGAGTACCATCTATTCCTTTCCCAGCCACTAAGGTCGGTCGAGCCGAACGCCGCGCTCCGGGCTCGCCCAGGAGCAACAAGGACCACGGCTCCCGCCCGGCACCGCACGGGCTCGCCGGGCCGCAGTCCGCCCGCCGCGGCTCCCGCCCGCCTACCTGGTCCCGACCCCAGCCCGGCCCGCCGCAGCCTCG